>WMED01006462.1:0-18453 GCA_019650415.1 Pipa parva
CATTTTCTAGGCAAATATTGACTTTGCAATTAATTGCTGTTAAGCCGATCACTCTTTATATCATTCTGGAGTATATGCAAATTGGCATTATAAAAGCTGAAGCAGTAGACTTTGTAAAAATTAACATTTGTGTCATTCTCAAAACTTTTGGCCATGACTGTAGTGTCTGAGTATGCCATAGAGAGTCAGCTGGCATAGTAGAGTCTGAGTATGCCATAGTGACTCCGTTCACATAGTAGTGTCTGAGTATGCCATAGTGACTCAGCTGGCATAGTAGTGTCTGAGTATGCCATAGTGACTCAGCTGGCATAGTAGAGTCTGAGTATGCCATACTGACTCAGCTGGCATAGTAGAGTCTGAGTATGCCATAGTGACTCTGTTGGCATAGTACGGTCTGAGTATGCCATAGTGACATTCATTTTCTTGCCTCCCCTTTACCAGTGAATGATATCTGCTAATTGGTTATAAAGGGTTACTAGACTCAGTGCAATGCAGTGGGGGCAGCACAGTATGGGAAATGGGGGTGTTGTGGGGCAGGTTGCTCAGGGGAAAGGGAGGAAGGAAATCAGCATGGAGGAGGCCAGCAGGGGAAGGAAAGCAGCATGGAGGGGGCCAGCAGGGGAAGGAAAGCAGCATGGATGGGGGAAGCAGGGAAGGGGCCAGCAGGGGAAGGAATTCAGCAGGGTTTGGGGCATCAGAGGAAGGAAAGCAGCAGGGTTTGGGGCATCAGGGAAAGGAAAGCAGCAGGGTGGGGGGCATCAGGGGAAGGAAAGCCACAGGGATAGGGACAGCAAAGAGGGAGACAGAGAAATACTTTACCTTTAAAAAATTTTTCTTTGGGGGCACACCTTAATGAAATGGCCTGTGCATGCCTATGGGGATTATACAGGGCCAAGGGGGGTAAGAGTGCATGAGGATGACAACTTTGAGGATGCTTGATAAGTGCTTGAGGATAATAATCAGATCATTGGGATGCCACAGCATAGAACCCCAGTAGCCTACTAAACAGTGCAGCAGAGTGGGATTATGCAAGTGTGCGTGTGAGGGGGGTTGTGTCAGCAAAAAACCTTGGCCCAGTCCTGGCAACAATATAGTAAAAAGATGAAGAATATTGTGTAGGTTACAAACTGCCCAACCAAGGAATCTATAAGGAACTAAATTAAACTTGAAAGGTCAAACTTTATACTTAGTGTGAGGGCTGAAAATTGCTAATTAAAAGGATCAGTTTAATAATGATCACTATAGATTCTACCTGGTCAGCAGCAAGACAAAACATCCAAAAACACTGTACATAGCAGCTCTCAATAGTTGACCTTGACTTAAAGGCAACACTTAACAATAAGTTTTTCAAATAGTAGCTTGATTTAAAAAAAACAAAACAAACAGTTGACAACTTCTAAAAATAATCTGTTGTAGCAGTATATCCCAGCACTAAATTTCTGCATTATGACTTTACAACAGAAAGAAACAGCTAAAAAAGTCATTGTGTGAGTTTGGCACACACAATTTACTGTTTTGGGCTGGCACAAATAAAGTCATTTATTCTGAATGTGTCTTATTTATCAGCTCTCCAAACGAGCATTGTTGGTCTGTGTGCTACATAAACAATGCTTTAGTAGTGCACATAGAAACAGTTACTAGATCAGTGCTATGAAATGTAACTTGTACACAAGCAGCACTTGTAGCAGGATGAAACAGTGTGCATATAATGACTAATTGCTCTTTGTAGAGTATACTGTTTTATACAGAGGAGATTGTATGTTTAAACCCGCTAATATCTATTGTTTAATTATCTAGTAAGTACAGTTAGCAAATCTTCTATTAAAATGAATACTCTGAAACTAGGTCAGACTGATCTGTGTGAACATCTGAGGGGTATCCAGTGAGTCCCAGCCTGACATTCAAGCCCTATATTCTTCTTGCACTATCTACATTTAATGGTCTAATTGTCAGATGCTCAGTTGGGTCCCAGATATTCTGATCCTGAGTTACCTATATTCTTTGGAAACCTAAGGGTATGAAAACAGAGATTTGTTTTGTGACTAAAAAGTATCATAAATAACACAGCGCTGAATAGGAATGTGTTTGACCCTGGCTTGTCTTCTGTTCTTAATTGTCTGCTGCCTGCCTTGACCCTTGCTCTGTACACTGATTACAATTATTCGCCACCTGCCCTGACTCTAGCCTGTGACCTGTTGACTCTTTCTCTTACCGCCTCTGTACCTTGTTCCTCTACTACAGCCCTAAGGGCCACATCCTGGGTATCGCACCGCAGCTAGGACCTAACCTCCTTGCAGGGGCTCTAGGTGAAAACTGGGACTACCTTAAACTCTGCACCTTAGAGTCTGTATACTTGCTCTATTGTCCAGTGACCTGCTGCTACCTCCTTCTCCTCGCCTGTAACCAGCCCCAGCCTAACTAAAATGAAGAATTTGACATGGTAAGATAAGTAGTCCAGAATGGACAGCTCTAAGTTCCAACAAAAAGGAGTATGGGGATAGTTCTCCAGGTCTTCACTGGATTCAGAGTGGGTACTCAGAAAGTAAGGAAGACTCAGCGGATTCTAAGTGGCCCCTTCCACTGGATTCTTCTGGAAGATAGCCCCAATGTGTGCGACTGTTGTAGCATTGGTAGATGGGAATGTGAGTGATCTCATTTAACTGGTTGGTCTATACACCTGTCACTGGGTGAAATTTTCAGGAAGTATGAGGCAGGGTGGTATTGGGTCTGTTATATAATAAAATAACCTAGTTATTACTCAGCTCTAAGCTTCTATTAAAACACTCCTAGAGTTCTGTTTTTTATACCACTGACCCCCAATCCATAAACTGGAGTGCCCCAAAAATATAAAGGAGCATCCTAGCATCATATATATAATAATATAATATTATGATATTTAGATATAATTATATTTTTGAGATATATATATATATATATATATATATATATAAAACAATAATAATAGTATTGAACTAAAATGTATTTTGTATTTACATTATTCCAAACACCCTACAAATCCAACACGCCTGTTTTGTTGCTTTTTGTTCACTTGTTTAATTCTAATGGTTTACAACAGGGGAGCAACAATGGAAGGATTATCTGTTGTTTTGTGTCTCCACCATTCATAAATCAACAGTATTATCTGATGTATGTCACTTTAAAGGTTGCTGAGCAATCACCTTTGTATCCACCTGTGAGTGTATGTGTGTATGTGTGTATGTGAGTGTATGTGTGTATGTGTGTATGTGAGTGTATGTGTGTGTATGTGTTGTACAGAGGCAGATAGAAACTAAGTGTAACCTGATCTAAGCATAACGAACAGGGGAAAGGAGGCACAATGTGAGGAAAGAGAGGAAATACAGCCAACAACAGAAGCCCTTTCAATGACTTTATATTGCTAGGATAACATTTGACTTCCATGAAGAGCAATGCCGGATACTGGTTACCCTCCCTCTCTATCTGCTTATTTGGATTTTTAGAACAGATCTCTAACTCTACCTGCTCATGACAGGTAACATACTCCTATGGGACAATTCTTAGAGCCATGTCTGTGAAAAAGAAGGTGAGACCCAGCTCTGCCTTGGGCAGGCTAGAGACTTATAATATCCCCAGGTAAGAGACTAACACATGAACAGCTCCAGTTTAGCTGTTACTTATTCTCTGCAATCACCAGGAAATGATTGATGTTTAATGGGCTATTTACTGTTGCCAGAGCAGCCACATACTCAGCAAGTGAAAGAATGCAGTTCTACTTTAGCAGTGTGTGTGTTTATTGTATGGAGAGGTAAATTAGTGCAAATGAATCAACTGGCAAAAGTGATGTCACAGGCGCTGTTGGAATTTAAGATGGATATACAAATATATATATATATATATAAATTTTATTTTTGTTTCTATTATTAATTTCCCGAGTTTCGGATTTGGTGAATGCTTCCAGTGTAATTGAGTTGAATTTTGGAATTTTGTCCCTTTTAACTGTCATACTGTTTATTAAGCAATAATAGGTATTCAGCAAACCTTGTGATGTAGCGAATTTGCCATCTAACGATGGTCGCTACACTACACAATAGACGGTTACTGTCATAGTATTCACTATGGGAATACTGACGCGGTCGTGAATTTGCTATGGGAATCCTCTGTTTAATGAATAAGGAGTAGGGAATCAGAGTGTAGTAATCCAAAGTGAGAATTCACTTTGACAGTTGAATTCTAACTTTGATCAATAAACCCCCATAGAGTTCCTGTTGTTGAGCCACATATACATATTAATGGGAACTGCACTCAAAACATTGTTTTTTACTTAATCTTAATATTTATCCCAAATCAAATGTTTTCGTATTATATTGTTCTTCATGGTTTTATTTTAGTATATCAGCAGTGAAATCTTTTCACTCCCTTGGGTAGAAATGCTCAGTCAAATCCCTGCTGTAATTACAATTAACTCTTCTAAAATGAAACGTTGTATCTGTTACCATTCACTGAGCACAACAAAAGCTTCAGCTGAAAAGAATGTGATTTTATTCTCCAGTTTAGGTTTAATAATTGGTAAACATGACTTTTTTGGGTTAAGGTTAACCAAGGAGGAGGTAATTCCAAGACAATAACTCAGGGGGTAAATAAAAATAATACAGTATTAATAGTACTGTTAATAATAAATTAAAGAATTGTTATTTTAGTCTAAATATTAAACGATGTAAAACACTGAAAATATAGCTTTGTCTATAGTTTCCCTTTAACACTTTCAGATAGCTGCTGTAAAATGCATTTGTATGGGTATACTTGTGCAGCATGCTGTGTATAACATAGTAAAACACAGCCTGTAGCCTTTTTGTGGTTTAATCGTAGTGTGTTACACAATTGTTTCCTTATACCTGTGTTTTACATCAATTCTCATAGACAGCATTTTCCTAACGTGCTGGAATAAAACATTTTATTTGTTTGTATTTTCTAATGATTGTTTTTGGAGTCATTTTAGAGAAATATGTTTCTTAAAACTGAATGTACACTGTAATATTTAACCGCCAATATGTGGGAAATACAACTTTCAGGGGTAATTCACCAAACAGCGAACTTACCCTCCGGATCCTTCGCATCAGTACGCATACCCAGGTATGCGCTCGTTGAAGTCCTGCACGCGGACATCAGCGAACGCTTTAAAGGGATTCCAGTCTTGGTGAAGCTTGCGAAGCTAGACTCGAGTCACCTCGCGAGATTGGAATCACTTTAAAGCGTTCACTGATGTCCGCGTGCATGACTTCAACGAGCGCATACCCGGGTATGCGTACTGATGCGAAGGATCCGGAGGGTAAGTTAGCTGTTTGGTGAATTACCCCCTCAGTCTCTTTCAGTACTATTAATGAAATATGAGGTGTAATATTGAATTCCCACAAGATAGTCTTTTGAAATATAAAGTGGTTAAGTGAACAGTGTGGGGCTTATTTGTGAAAGTCGGAATTTGACTGTCAGTGTGACTGCATCATTTCGGGACAGTACGCTGTGATAGTCATTAATTCACTTCTCCGTATACACTAAACACAGGATTCTCATAGCGAAGAAGCGAACACTGTCTCTTGCTTAGTTACGGTGGGAATTGTCCTGTAGATTCATTCATTTTTTATTTATCTGCAGTTGGCATAACTTCTGTTGACTTCACAGAGATGAAATCAATATTTCCCAACCTTGCTAAACCTTTATACTTGAAGGAATACCAGAAAATACTCAAACATTTTCTTTTTTTCATTAATTTCTTTTTTTTATTGCAGCCTTTTCAGTGAAATAAGACAAGCCAGTGCAAAAGTTAGAAATGTTCAGCAGCGTGCGAAAACAGCCTCGGTAGCAACCAAAACACTAACATCGGCAACAGACGGCTTTAATGATGCAAGTAATGAACTTCATTCAAACATTCCAGAATGGCTGGAAAAGGAGCTTATAAAGAGAAAACAGAGGAGGCATTCCCTTGGACTTGTAGAGAATGTAACAGAGAAGGAGTGTCTTCAGAACCAGTCTGATCCAAATAGAAACCTTAGAATAGAGAAGGTAAGAGGATCCTGCCAGTAAGATTTGAAGACCAGGTGGCCATTTGTGTGCCAGTGTTTATTACACAACAATGAAACCAATGAAACATTCTGCCTATTAAACAATATATTACAGCTTACTAGGAGTTCTTTATCATTCTCTCTGTTGCTGCATTCTTAGATTGGACAACAACTACGTGTGCAACAATGCACCAAATGCAGATAATATGTCTCAGTTTAACCACAGAGGGCAGGGTAGATTAGGTGTATATTTGAAGAATGATGTGCACCAACATGCTTAGTATGGATATTTCAGGGCATGACTACACTTTATTAATGATTAAATCATGGATATATCATCTGTAAAATAAAGTCATGCATTTGCATTGACACTCAACAGCAACAGTAAACAAGAGGCGTCATTGGCTGTTATGTAGCTGAGCTGAAAAAATAGTATCCGTTGCTTGTAATGGGATAATCCATTTCATTTTGCATAATAGACAATATTGCACTTCACATAAACCAACTCTGCTGAAAAACAGCCCTTCAACACTGAAGTTAAGTTTTAGGCAGCATACTATGGGAGATTTCTCATTACAGAGTAAAGGCAATGAGATTCATTTTATTGGGATAATACAAAAGGAAAAATCCATAAGGAAAGTGCTAAGTGGAGAACTAAGTGAAACTTGTAGCATTATTAATAATAATAATATATTTGTATGACATCCCAACAATAAAACAAGGGTTAAAACAGCTACAAATATACATCTTTCAAATAAATGACAGATTATAATCCAGCAGTGTAACAATATTTCCAATCCATAATGCATAGTTTGGGGTTTAATGATTATGGTGGAACATTTTCAGGATTGACTTTGTCTTTGTTTTTCCTGAAACTCAGCTGCAAAATGTATTCAGATACATTTTGGTATACCTATATCCGCCAGTAGGTTTCACAACGTTGCATGGTTTCAAAAGAAATACACTAGTACTAGTTAATGTAATTGGTTGTGGAACCATAAGAACTGTAAAGTGGCAAATTCCAATTTGATTGATAAATAAAAAATTCCAGTTCCCTAAGCTTGAGTAGTAGTGTTCTGGTCTCATCAGGGATCAAATTCATAGCAGCGATTTCCAGAGACAAATAAGGACCTGTAGATGTCCCAGTCAGGAAATAGAAGTAATGTTGCTTTTAATATAAATAGAAAAGAGGAAACAAACACTGCAATCATCCAATGAATTCACTGTAATGTTCTGTGAGGGATAAAATACAGATGGAGTCATCTTTTATGCAGCATCTAGCAATACCACTTTTATAATAAAAATAAAATGGTGAGCCTTGTATGCTTTGTGTTCCATAAGCTGCACCATCTCTTAAAATAAATATGGATTTAGAAAATTCTTTAATAAATACAGATATTTAGAATTTATATGGATAAATTGTTTTATTGTCTATATAACTAGATGCCATAGTAGGTGAATCCAGAATCTGCATCCCTTCCACTGGCTGACAATCCTCATAGTATGTTGTACACGCCAAACTCTCAGCTAGTGATGGTATCCTGGGTGAGACCAGGATAATAATATTTAATACAGCTGTGAGTAGTTAGCTACCCTTACTTAGAGGGATAGTACAAGATGTCTGGCAGTGAGGATGCTGGTTACTGTAGTTCACACTGCTGGAGTCACAGAGGCCAGAAATCAATGTGAAAATATTAGATTTTTTTATTATTTGGCTGAGCCATTTGGTCTGAGACATCATATGTATATATTAAGCTCCGCACACCCACCTGAACTGCACACTATACAGATCTAAGCACATATTAACTAACATGTATGTTTTACAAACAGATTGAGCGGCAGGTGACACTGGAACAGTTACACAGACTGAAGAATGCATTTAAAGTATGTGACTTTTTATTCTATAGTTTTATACCCTAATATAAAACTAGAATTAACATTATACAGTATACTGTATATTACATACCAACCCAAATATCTGTATAAACAACTCAGCAAACACAAAGATATTTATAAAGGTTTCCATTGATTTTTAAAGGATTGAAAACAACTTTACAAAATAAGAAAATGTATCAAAAAGCGATTTTCAATATGATGTTAAAAGGTTTTATATATAGACGATACCAGCGTAATAAAAAAAAGAAACAGTTTCTCCAGTAGCCAAAAAACCTTTTTAACTTGTATTTTAGGCAATGGTTGAGCTGAGTCCACAGTTTGGTTCTGGGTATTACTGAATGCTGGGATGTAAGCATATGCTGTTATGTGCAGGCCTGGGTTTCACCTGGAGACTCCAGGTTTGTAAAACACACTGTATCTCTGGGGAATCTCCCCAAGTTCTTCTAAGACTTTTCCTCAAAGGTATACCCTAACCCGCCCTGTTTATTTACCTATAAATGTAATTTTTTTTTTTTTTTTTTTACAATTCCTCTTTAAAGGGATCCGGCCATTATCATAACGAATCATAAAATAAGTATAGTTATATAAGTTCTTACCTACAATGAAAATCACATATCAATAATAGTTTTAAATTGCTATTGGCATTTCTGTTAGAAAGAATTCTATTCTTGTACCTTAAGTGTGGCCATTTCACTCTGCTTACATCTGATAGGACTTTGTGACCTGCAGATGTATTGAACGTTCTGATCAGCACAGTTGGCCATGAACTATGAAATGGAAATGGAAATGTTACAGTAATGCCTTTTTAAATATTCGTTCAAAAATGCTTGCAATATCTATAAACAGAATTAGTAGCAAACATGTGGGGGGTTTCATTCACATTCACTCAACTAAATGTAAATGGGCTTAGTAAATTGTAACTTTTGGTGGCAGCTGCTACTGGGCAGAAGGGAGTGACCTCTGACCTCAAAGTCTCCAATTCATCATCTGCACCTGGTATGACAGATTGCAGAAGGAGCGGTTCTGAAGTGGGAGTGGCTCCAATGGCAATTCTGCCCTGGAGTCCATCGTACTTAAGGCAATCACATGTTCCTCATTTACAACTCCCAGAATTTTTTAGACAAACAAAATGCTACTAGAGAATGCTGGAAGAGCTGGGGAGCTGTCAGTTGGCATTCCCTGCTTTACTACTGAATTTTAATTTCTCCTTTATGGGTCATTAGAAATCTCCCACTTTTCATGTCTTGACATACAGGCACACACAATGAAAAATTATATATGTATGTTACAATCCTGGACATGTCCTTACCAGCTGCAAGTAGTGAAGCTATAGGGATTATGTGGGTTGCAATTGTGACCAGGCCCGAGGCCCCAGGGAGTGTTGTGACCCCTATAATAAGGCAGGAATGGGCGGGGTGCCAATCCTACACTGAGGCCCTCTGCCCTGTAGTTTCACTCCTGCCCGCTACTGTGTTACACATTGCTACTTTACTTGTTCATGTTTGGTGCTGATATCTTTAGGAACTTGAACATAATGGATGTGGATCACTGGATTTGGAGACATTCAAGTGTATAGTAAAGAAATGCACTGGATTACAAGGAACTGTAAGTAACTGTATCATCTATTCTGTGCAAGAGAAACTTACGTTTTTCTAAGGCTTGAGTTTTACAAGTATTTATTAGTATCTTTTACAGAGACACTAATGTCATAATAGTCCTAAAATTCACATTTACATTCACAGATGTGAATAGAAATATATCAATAAAAGAATGACACTGTATGGATGTATAATTTTATTTATAAAGTGCCACAAACATACGCAGTGCTGTACAGTTCAGCAATAAAATATAATACAGATATGGGAAATTGCATTAAATAATTTTAAATCCTTTCTTTCTTTTTTTCTTTCTTTATATATATATATATATATATATATATATATATATATATATACACACACATTGATTTGTTGATAAAAGATGGTGGAATTAGTATATTGAAACAATAAAATAATGTTATTGTCTTTTTACAGAATGACGAACAGATAGAAAAGCTCTTTATGAAAATAGATTTTTCAGCAACTGGAAAGATTCAGTGGGTAAGACAAAGTAACAGGCTAACAGTTTAACCTTTCTGTTATATTGTTCATTTTTAAATGTGGCATTTAGCCCTATTGTACAATGAACTACAAGGTTTTCCAAGTGATAAAGTTTGCCTTGGTGCATTATAACAACCAATAAAATACTGGAATTTAACCAAATACTTCAATATGCCCTGTCATTCCAACCTTCCTGTCTTTAAACCTGAGACCTGCTGCTGAGGTGCTATACAGGATGTTAGGATTAGGACAATACTTTTTCTGCCTGCTGTTCCCATTGGCCTACTCGCCAGGCCTACAGCAGGGTGTCAGTTGATGGTTCCCTTTTTCTAGACTTTGGAGCTGTTGCTTGGCTTGCATATGCACCTTGCTCCATTTCTGTTTGTTAACTTACTGGGCTTTGTTTGCTGCCTCAGTCAGCTTGGATCTTGTCTAGTTTTACCAATACCTCTCTGCATCTTAGTCCATTCTAGCCATGTTAATAAGTCCTGTTCCCTATGCTCCTGCCTGTTGTCTTTATTGTTCAGCCTCTGTTCCTGTCCTGTCTGCACTGTTTCCTTTTACCACAGCTTGTTGACCACTACTGCTATTCTCTCAGCTGAACATGAACCCAAGGGTGCTGGTGAACAAAAAGTGTGGCTCCTCCCTCCAGAGGAATTGTCCTCTAGCTCTCCATTTCCTATCCTGGTTCATCTTCAACTAAAAGTTCTGTACATTTTCTATCTACTGATTGCTTACAGTGATTGGAATGTTTCTGATACCTTTAACTGAATAATTAGCAATGAAAGGAGACAATGGAAGAGCCCAGAGTAATATTTTTACCCACTTAAGGTACAAATGTGGTGGGTGGAATTTGGATTTTACAAGTTAGTTATTTGGTCAAGTAATATGGTAAGGAGGTGTAAACTTATTTGTGATGGCAGGTGATGGTGTGCAGGTGGTGTGTGCAGGTGATGGTGTGCAGGTGGTGTGTGCAGGTGATGGTGTGTGCAGGTGATGGTGTGCAGGTGGTGTGTGCAGGTGATGGTGTGTGCAGGTGGTGTGTGCAGGTGATGGTGTGCAAATCCTGATTGCTTTTGTGGAATAAATGATGCCTAAACACACCTATACCTTGTGTAGGGCTTTACTCACTTTGTTGCGGTAGTCCTGTTCAATAATGAACTGCAAGCAGGGTCTTTTACGAAGTTTTTGTCTTTTATTTACAGAAAAAAGGTAACAGAAAATTCAGCCGAACTTGGCAGAACAAAAACAGAAAACAAATAACATCCACTGTTCAGAGTTTTTCCACAAACATATAACTTTTCCCTTTTCACAAATCTCACACCTTGAGTCTCAGTGGTCTTTCCTGTCTGACCACACCTCAGCAAACTCCAGCCACACACTGAGAGAGAGACTCTTTCTCTTTAGCCAAGCCTGTATATTTAACTACTGCACACAGGTGTACTACATTTAGGAAAACCTGGGATGGAATGTAGGAGTGACCTTCCCACCCAAAACTCTTCAGCCACTCCTAAACTCTGGACCCAAACTCCAGTCTGAAAAACTTTACTGACAGTTAACCCTGTCAGTTACAAATATTCCCAGAGTTTATGCCACTGCTGACCGGAGTCTCCATGACATATACTGTACACACCATCCAGCACTTTTCCAAAAGACCTGCTTACACTTGTCATAGACTCTGTTCAATGTGACTAAAACATGTAGGCTCCCTTGTCACTGCAATGACAAATGTCCTTTGAAAATGGTTAGTTTTCTTTCCATACGAAGAAATAATTTTTTTTTCCTTTGGATGAGAGTTGATTTTAGAACATATGATCACTTTAAATATGTATAAAGACTGGTAATGAAAAAACTTTCTGGAAGCCTAGTCAGTAGAAGGTCTCTCCAAAAGGTTTGGGAAAGGGAAAGTTTATAGTTGATTGTTTACAGAAGGGATGGGAATTGGGATGTTTATTTAAAATATCAGAAAAGAGAAGGTTAGAGCTTAGAGAAATTAATCCTTATGGTAGGATTGTAAACTATGAACTTGTGTGATGGAAAGAAGTTCGACAGTAACAAACCATTTAAACTGGTACAGCCACTTTAAATTGGCTGTTCATCTTTTTCTGAGTTAAAAATCAACATGTAGAATGTGTGAGTGATGAGCTGTACTTGATGGACATGTGTCTTTCTTCTGCCTTAGTTATTATGTTACTGTATTGTTCAGTAAATTTTAATTGAAGTGCTCACTGAGATCTGAGCTTTGTTTTTTCTTATAAGTATCACTTCTGTAATTTCAGGATGAATTCTGCACATACATGCAACTAGACTACTCAGAGCTGGAGGAATCAAATACTAGACGGAAAAAGATCAGTTTCACATTACCGGCAACTGTTCAGGAAATGATTCACGGGGATCCCATTCTCAGAGTCTTCCCCATGCCGGATAACACCTTGATAATGCTCAGAGAAGATGGTCATATATATTTCTGGTCTCCACAATTAAAGCTAAAACGTGATAGAGCAATCTTTGTAAGTCAGGTTTCATTTATTTAATATAGTAGTATAACCATAGGTGTCCTATCATGGGAATGCCTATAGTAAAGTCAACATGATTACATCATGTGTCACATTTCACTGCCAGTGTCATTATGGTGACTGTGATGTCATTTCAAAGAAAGTCACATGGTGCGTGGCATGATGTCATTACCTGAGGCACCCCATTTATGAGGGGGCTGTGTTTGCCTGGTTTCACTGAACTCACTGCATTAAATGGGTAATTTAGTTTAAAAATCTAAAGTGAATGTAATCACCTTATTTTAATTTTAACTTACTATCCTTTTAAACTTTTTTGTAGTATTTTTTTTTCATCTTCAAATGATTCCACCTATTGAGTGGGAATGCATATTAACAGTCAAGACTGACTCATACATTAGGCCAAAAATGCAAGATTTGATGGACCCCATAAATTGATTTTGTTTTTACTTAGAATAGATAATTTGTGTGCATTAAAATAAGTAACTTTTACATGTGAATATTACTGCACTAAGAAGATAGACCTTGTTGAATCAGTCTTGTTAACGCTTCCCTTTAAATATATATATAATTATATATATATATATATATATATATATATATATATATATATATATATACATATCTTTTTTTATTAGACAATAAAGTCTATGCTTTTATACAGAAAATTGGGCAAACTTTGCAATGGCTGTTTAAGTGCCTTATTTGATATATGATGAACATAATTTGTCTGCTGATGACTATAAAAATATACTGTACTCACAGTTATCAAAAATGCATCATTCAAAACTAAAACTAAAATGATAGTTTTACAATTTTGCATT
Organism: Pipa parva; assembly: GCA_019650415.1. Taxonomy (NCBI): domain Eukaryota; kingdom Metazoa; phylum Chordata; class Amphibia; order Anura; family Pipidae; genus Pipa; species Pipa parva. Next base: position 13,368 of record WMED01006462.1, read on the forward strand.
TGGGATTGATGTGATAATGTTAATTTATGTTACAGGAAAAATCTGTGAAAAAAAAGCCAAAATGGGTGACAGATTTTACTATTATGATGCAATACAACAAATTAGTTCTGGGAACTGGGTATGTATACGTTCTCTTCTTACGACTTCCAAGGTCCAAACTGTATCTCTTTCTAGTTTCTGATTTCTTGCAACTTATATAGTTTGCGGAGACCTTTGCGGCTGCTGACTTTATTATATTATTGACTTTTATGTTGGTGTGTATATTTTTATTTATAAAGCGCCACAAAGTTATGCAGCACTGTACAATCAACAATACAGTTATAATACAGACAAGAGAAAAGTGTTTAATAACTTCTCTCCTGGGACACCATAACAACCTGCTAAACCTAAAATGTAATTTAATATATCTGGATGTTCAGCTCATGTTATTTGTATATATGTATGATCCTAAAATTAGGATCATTGTGCAAGCTACGTGTCAGAGGTGACACACTGAGACATTTTTGCTGACACGCGTCATGGCGCCTCTCGTGCTGAGCTCTCAGTAGGAAAGTTGCCCCGCCTTCAGATGCTGAAACTGTTTCAAATATCAATGAACTTTTCTTGAAGTGACACACCACCTGAGTTATGCTCTTTTTTTTTTTTTAACAAATTTTAACACACCGCGCTCAAAAGGTTGGTCATCACTGCTTTAAGATAAGGCTAAATAATTTCTTACACTGTTCTATGTCCTCAACATTTCCTTAAAAATAAATAAATAAATAAATAAAAAGAAATGTATTTCTTTCTGCATATGGCAAGAGAAAATGCACATCAAGACTATTTACAAAATGGGAAAACATTAGGTAAAAGAAACATGGAAAATAATTTAGGAATTAACTGTAGCAAACAGTGTCAAGCAGCAGCTGCCAAAGCAAATAGGATCATAGGGTGTATCAATTAGGGGCATAGATGCACATGGCAAGAAAATAATTATACCACTTTACAAATCAATTGTCAGACCACACATGGAATATTGTGTGCAGTTTTGGGACAACAAAGATGTAGCTGAGAGGGTTCTAAGGTGGGCTACTGAGTAATAAAAGTAATGAGCAAACTAGAGTACCAAGAAAGATGATCAAACCTGGGGTTGTTTAGTCTAGAAAACAGAAGATTAAAGAGTGGCCTAAAATAAATATATCAGGGGTCAGAAATCTCTTCCTCGGTACTTTACTATAAAAGCAGTGAGGCTATGGAATTCTCTGCCTTAGGAAGATGTATTGATTGATGCCATAATAGAGTTCAAAAGGGGTCTGGACTCTGGATACTTTCCTAAAGTGTAGGAACATTACAAGTTATGGGAAATAGATAACTAGATCAATTGATCCAGGGAATCATTCTGATTGCCACATATGGAGCGTTAAGAAATTTTTTTTCTTTATATCCTATTTTCAACCCAAAGGGAGAACATCAAGCCTTATAAGTCAAATTGATATGAGGTATAGAAATGTCAACAAATTTTAAAACATTTTTCTAGTAATGCATAGTTATAATACATTTGTAATGAATATAGACAATTTCTTGTCTGATGTTAAGAAGGCCACATTTTGGGGATAATTGCACATAAGCATTACATGATACTAACAGTATCTGTAAAGTGCCACCAGTTGAAAAGCATTTGGAGAAGAAATTAGAGGTACATAGAGACATGGACGTATTACACCTGACCTAACACTTGCATGACTATTTTAAATCCATATTTTTATTATTTTATTTTTACATATTTGCATGTTCATTGTTAAACATTTAATCATATAACATAATTCAATTAAAAAAAAATCTGCATTTGTTTATAGGGATCGTGAGATTCAGCTGTATGAACTGTCTAATTTGGAGCCCTACTGCCAAATCTCCGGATTGGAATCTATGCCTTTAAAATTAGATTACTGGTAATGTATGATTCTGCATTATTAACAACCTCTACATATCTTCTATGACATCTTAGCTATTAGTTGAAAATGTGATTAGAAAGATCCCTCAGATACAAGGATATCATACCTGTGGACATTGATACTAGTATACCGGCGAAATTTAATAAAATAAAAAATATCGATATCAAATTTACCGATATCGCGACATCGAACAATTTTTGAAGATATCAGATTTTTTCCTGATATCACAATATCGAAAGTTTGATTGAAACTTTTTAACCTGTTTATTTCTATGGAAAAAATTTGATATCACAATATTGAATATTCGATATCGCAATATTGAAAAAATCAACTTCCAATTTTTTTGATAATTTTCAAATTTTTTTAATCAATTTTTTTGGTCGAAAACGGCCTTTTCAATTTTAATAAATTTCACCCTACTATGGCGAATTAGAAATTTTAGGGCACAGGCAGGAATACTAGAGCTCAATGTGTAACAAATACCCACGTATTTATTCATGTATTTCAAACAAACAATAAAAAATATGTCTTAGCTGGCTTATTAACCAAAACAAAAAGCAAACTTTTATAGAATATATTATTTACAAGTTACTTTCCCCCAAGGTTAGCTCATGGTTAGTTGAAAATAGTTGTTTTTAACATAATAGTAGATATTTAAAAAGTCAAATAATTATCTGACTTTATTAACGCTGGAGAATTAGTGCTATGTAGAACTAGTATATAGCTACTCAATTAAAAGTATTATGAATAGTGTAACACAATACTCTAAACCAGGGGTTGGCAACCTATGACTCTTTTGATGTCCATATCTGGCTCTTTCACTGCAAGGGTTATTCATTAAAATCCAAATTGTTGTGTATAGGTGTGAATTCGCCAGCTATGGACAGTCTCAATAGACTTCTATTGTCGCAGTCTCATCTTTATTATGGGAACATTGTTGCAGACGCAACATTACAAAGGAAAATTGTGGCAGTCGCAACTTGAAAAATTGTTGCAGATTTGCTATGGGATTCTGCTGTTTGAAAGTTTGACAGTCGAATTTGCACCTTAGTGAATAACCCCCTTAAATGTTTTTAATTCCATCAGGGAACTTATGAACACAGTACTATTTAAGGTTGTTATTGATGATGTAATAATAAAATAATGGTGTAATTATTTGACCATCTTATCTCTTTAGCTTTATTAGTGCTTTCATGAAAATGTTATTTTAAATTCCCTTTTCTTTAGATAATACGTAGGTGGAAGACATCCAGTCTGTGCTTTTTTTACTATATTGCTTTTGATAGGAGTCTTAGTTCCTTTAACTTTACACTGTTTTGATCTTCCACTTATTCATAATTATAATAATTACAATAACAGTCTTGTGTCCTACTTCACCACGTTGCCATGAGAACATTATTTTGGTGGCATTTAACAAATGTTACTATGTGGTAACAACCCACTTGAAATCTATTCTGACCAGATGACTCAGTTTGAAAAAAAAACACAAAAAAACAATATAAAACAATTTGTGTTCATTCAAATTGCACAAGACATAATTGCGACATGCGGAACCCAGCTCCAGGTTTTATTAAATAAATGGTTGTAATACATTCTTATAAACGACTTTTTAAAGGTATCAGGAAACCGCTGCACAGTAACTTTTATAGTAGAATTCATGTAACACTTAATTTGAGTTGGGGATACTTACAGCATCTTTATGACTTGGGTGCACAAAGCCAGATACGATACTGAAGATTGTAAATTAGACTGTCTGCATTTGCTGATGTTTCATATTCCTACATTGTCAGCATTATGTCCTGTTGGGTCACAATGGAAATAAAACATTCCAGCTTTAATCTTTATCTCTTCTTTTTAGTTCAACAGAAGCAGATGAGTGCATGATTTTATATGGTGATGACCAGGTACTGCAGTTATAAATTATTTTATTGCATAATATGTACAGTATTTGCACAGTTATGTCACAATAATTAGAATTAGTATTTTCAAAAATGTACCTTTTATACAGCATTTCTGTCTGTCTTCTTCCTTCAGCCTGACTTTTCTTTCTGGATTCGGGTTGACATTGATAATTAACATTATAGTTCATCCAATGAAATCCCTGCTAGATCTCTGATTGGAGGAGCTATAATGTTAATCATATAGACCGGCCCAAACCAACTCGGGAAAGAAAAGGCAGGCTGACAGGGAAGATGACAGAGAGAAATGCTGTATAAAGGTAAATTTTTTAAAATACATATAAATTTACAAAACGTTTATTTCATTACTAGAACCTATCTAAATTAGTATTAGTGTTTTGAAGTGACAGGTGGGCGAAATTTGTTAAACTCAGAAAAGCCCATTTCAACTTTTCCGAGTTTAATTGGGCGAACACCCAGAAGTTTCTCACGGTAAGTGTCGCAAGATTTGTTACCATCGATACTTACAGAGAGAAAATTTTTCCATTGAATATTTCCATGGAAAGGTAGCCATACTACACTAAAATATGGCTACCCTTTCCATAGATATATTCAGTGGAAAAAGTTTCTCTCTGTAAGTATCGAAGGAAACAAATCTCGCGATACTGCGAGAAACTTCCAGGTTCGCCCGATTAATAAACTCGAAAAAGGGAATAAGTCAAAGTTTATCTTAGTTTTCCAACTTTAGATTTTATTAACGGACCACTAACACTGCAATTGTAAAAATTGTTATTTTTGAAGTTAAATTCATGGATTTTATTGATTTCTGTCTATAAACTAGAGTACAAATAAGTCAATAAAGAAATGAAATTTGTTAAGGATATACTTTAGAAATATTAATAGAATATTATGATAGAATAGATTTAATATAAAATTGTTGAAAATAGGTGCTCACATGATTTGTATAAATAAAAAATGGTCTTTATTTTTGCCAAAGTTCTGTCAAACAGTTGCATCCCTCCTGCGAATGCTTGATATATGTCATTAGTCTTCCTTTAATAATATAAAACGACATTACTGAATTTTAAATCCAGTAGACAAAAGTATAACCCACTGAGGCCTAGGTTTCTAGTCCAGCATTAAATACTTACCTTTTATTTTCCCACAGGGCTGTGTGAACATTTTACTTGTAACATCAGTGGGAGAAACTTTAAGGTAAAAATAAATATTGCAAACAGCTGAAAGCTGAAAATGTTG
>WMED01006463.1:0-18452 GCA_019650415.1 Pipa parva
CAAGCTGAGAAGTGGGTAATATAATTTATTCAGTTTTGCCCCCACACACACTCACTGGATCAAATTAAGTGAAACAGTGAATCCAGGAGGGCACTAGTGTAGGCACTGGAGATCTAACCATGGGAGCAGCAATGGAAAGATATTTTTATGAGTTATTTAAGGCAAACAACTGTACAAGTATATTCACAGTGATCTAATATACTTTATGAAGTCTTTTATGGATATAATATATATGTTATATCCATATTTACTTGATGAATAACCAATGTTAAAAATGAATTTGCATCCTAAGGTAACTATTCTGTGCACTTTTGAGGCACCAACTCATTGTTATTTGTCAGCAGAGAGAAAAGCATGAACATAAGGCTGTACAAATAATATTCGGAAACAAGCCCACAATAAAAAAAGAATTATGTGTCAGTAACTTAATATGCATAAACATTTAGCAAGACCTTCTTTCCAAGACTTGAGACAATTTAACATAATATTATTTAAAGGCTTCCAATTTGTATTTTATGATTCTTTTTAATTGCATAAGCAACTGCTACATTTTCCTAACACTCTGTGTCAGATCAGGTGTGGATTGGAGCCTTGGCAGATGTCGGGACACAGTTCTTTGGTTCAAACTTCCTGGTTAGTGGTGCTGATGGTCACTGTGGGAGTTAGGCTAGACAATGAGCAGTGCTGGATGCTGTCAGAAATTCAAACCACAGAGAGGTAGAAGAATAACAAGCTGTACAGCATGCAGGAATCAGATGAACACAGGCATAGACACAGTCACTGAATTCAGAAGGATAATAAGCTGTGCAGCATGTAGGGCTCCTGAGACTTGAATCTGCAGTGTGTAGTGTGTAGAGAGAGCAGGGAAACATGGTCACCAGTTCCTAAGGCTACTGGGACAGTCAGTGATGTATTGAAGGATTTATTCAAAGGCTTGAAGTTTAGTAAGATTAGATTCAAATTTGGGCAAAATTTATTAAACTTTGAAAAGTTCATTTTTGCTTTACTGAGTTTAATATTCAGGCGAACACCCGGAAGTTTTTCATGGTAAGTATCACAAGATTTGTTGCGATCAATACTTGCCGAGAGAAACTTTCTATTGAATATATCCATTGAAAAGGTAGCCATACTTTACATTACTATAATATATCTACCTTTCCATGGAAATATTCAATAGAAAAAGTTTCTCATGGCAAGTATCGATCGCAACAAATCTCATGATACTTACCACAAGAAACTTCCGGGTTTTCCCCCGATTAAACTAAGAGAAGCCAAAATGGCTTTTCCAAGTTTAATAAATTTCGCCCATAATTTGACAAGAATTATGAGGTACAGTTAAAACACTGCAATTAGCTCTGAATAAGAGAGCACTGACAGGGGGGTGGTGCAAGGTTAATAGCCTGATCAGCAGGAGGCAATAAGTGGACTAGAGCCCAATCCCTGACACTCTGGTATCTGATGCTTTGGCTTATAAAGGGGCTAATGGAAGTCATACTAAGGAAGACCCAATCTGATGTGCTTTGCACCACCTTGTTTAGGAACTGTTTTTTCTTCTATGTCAGTACCACATGAACTAACTTCTTCCAAAGCATTTTATGGACCTTGTATAAGTAGAAATTCTCATGTAGCTAAGCCCTTATTGTGCAAGGGGAAATTATGTAGGTAAAATAAAAAGAGGAGCATACTATTTTCTCACTAAACCTGCTGTTAGGAATTCTTCTCATTCTGGTTTCTCCTCTGCTGATAAGCGCCGGAGTTTGCCGCGGTTATCCTCCACCGGAGTTTGCCGCGGTTATCCTCCGCCGGAGTTTGCCGCGGTTATCCTCCGCCGGAGTTTGCCGCGGTTATCCTCCGCCGGAGTTTGCCGCGGTTATCCTCTGCATTAGCGTCTGGTCTCGTCACATAAATACCTTCGGGGTTGTCTCAGATGTGGTCGTGGGATTTTATTGTGTACTCGTTCACGCTCTAGGCCTATTTAAACACGCTCTTACTGGCGTCTGCTGCGCATTTATAGGTTTTCAGCTTTCTGAGCCTGGGTGTGTTTTTTCTGTTTTTTACTAGTATTCTGACCTTTGCCTGATTTTTACCTTGCCTGTTTGCTGCCTGGACTGACCACTGCCTGAATATAGTCTTTGCTTGTACTCTGCCTGCACTGACCTTTGCTACATTTTATTCTTTTTTTTCAAATTTAAATTTTTATTGGTTTACAACAAATGACAATAGAGATAATAAACATTAATTATCTAATGAACATATTTGAACATTTCACAATTGAGTGTAAACAGCCGGTGTGCATAGGCTATATACTGTATATATCTATATATATATTTCTTCATTTTTCTTTGCTCTTTTTCTTTTCAGCAGTGTGGTTATGATTTACATTCGCATTTGTACATATGTACTTCATATATTAAAAGGGTAAACATATTTAAGTTTACATAACTGTCTTTACCTTACTTTGCTTTGAACATGTTCCAGTATATAAAGAGAAAATTAAAAACAAAAAAACAGAAAACAAAAACGACAACACCCAAACACAGGACAGTAAAATAAAGAGTAAATAACGTGAAGCTAGAGAACAATTTGAGGTCATATAAGTTAAGCAGTTTTGACTACTTTTTAGCTTCACCTTAGGCAGCTCCGCCCTTCTCTTTTGGGTGAAGTTGCATAGGGGGATTAGTACCTTTGTGGTACATGATGGGATTGGAATTTTCTATCCTTCCTTTTCCCCCTTTTCCTTTATGCTTCTAACCGGCGAGGGAGGAACGGTGGGTTAATGGTGGGTGGGAAGAAGGGGGGGGAATAGGTGTATGTTATGTTCTTTGATTCGGTTATTTGTGTTTTGTGTTTATTCTTGTAAGTGTTTGAGATTCTTATTCTGTGTATAATAGCCAGGTGGTCCAAGTGTCTGTGTATATTTTTCTTGTGCGTCGTGTGCTGATAATTCTTCAAATGTATTGATTTGGTTTACTTTCCCTAGCCATTCCTTTATCGTTGGGATGTTTTGTGATTTCCAATATTTGGGGATCAATATTTTAGCTGCATTCAGCTAGGTCGTTTAGCTTATTTGATTCCTGTCTCTCCAAGCTGAACAGCAATGTGTGGATTGGCGAGTCTGACACCTGATATGTTGTTATCATTGCTATGTTTTTGACCACACCTCTTCTTCTCTCTAACTCCAACAGTGGATGACACGCCTTAGTGGTCATAACCTGGAGTTTTTCTGAAGCCAAGCCCAGTACCTCCTTGTGGGGGTTTAAAGGTGAAGACCAGAGTTCTCTTAGGATTCCGTGCCTTAGGGTGTGCCAGAACCAAGTCCATTGTGGGGAATTCGCTGATACCTCCTTCTCCTTCCTCCTGTACTTAGTGCCCAGTCTGACACCTGCTGCTTCAGGTGCTGCCAACCCCTAGAAAGATTTGCTAATATTTTGAATGTTCTGAGCCCAAATTATTTACTCTACACACCTACAATATTAACAATTTGTGAAATACTCATGTGGTACTAACTAACTATAGGTTCAGGAGACCCTGTGGCTGAGGCAAAAGAAAGCCAAAGCAGCTTTTTATTAGCTGGCATTAACCAGGAAGTAAATGGTACTGATTCCAGAGGCTGATTTTCAGGTAAGTAGTATTAGGTGGAAGTGATGTCCTATATAACCACCGGCACACAATATTACTTTTAACATGATTATTTTCTAGGAACTTAACTGTTCCATTAAATCTAGGATTTGAGTAACCAATCAGAATCTTGTAGGTGTGTAATGTTGCAGAGCTGGTTCTTTCTGAACAGTATTTTCAGAATACCCATGCCTGAGGATCGAGTCAGTGACATGAGATTTCAAACCTATAAGCTAAAGAGGAAGTAGATAAGAGAGAAGGGGCTTCTGTAAAAAAGTGGTTGTCAACTCATGCTGAAAATAAGTATAACTTTTAAATTGCAAAAATCATGTATTTAACAATGGCATTTAGGTGGACACATAATTGTTCAAGACTGAGATGTTCCATTAAGGTGTTGTTCCTGCTCTACGTGGGTGTAAAACATCTATGGGCAGGGCTTCAATACATTTTTCATATAGAATTTTAATATATCTATATGAATGGGTTATATTAAGCTCTTACATTCTCCTGACACTTCTTTGTATGCCAATACTGATTAACTAGTTTCCCCTTGGAGGCAGGAATTCTAGGAGGATATTATGTTTTCTTGCATTGAATTGCAATATTCAAATGTCCAACTGAGTTGCAAATGACGTAAAAGACCTAAAAGTGTTTGGTGTATTCCAAGGTTAATTAAAAAAAGTACTATTTTATTTATCCTGAATGGGCTAATTTAATTGTCAGACTAAGCAACTAGGCCAAAACATGTAAGCTAGTAGACTGTAAGCTCTATGGGGCAAGGACCTCCAACCTCTTGTGTCAACCACACCCTGGCACTTAAAGTGAAGTAGTGAAGTATCCTTGTGATATTATACCTGTATAATATGTCTGTATTATACTTGTATTGCTGAACTGTACAGCGCTGCGAAAATTTGTGGCACTTTATAAATAAAATTATACATACAATGGCAATGGGCTACATTATGGCTATGCTACAATAACTTTGCAGCACAGAGTACTCCCCTTTTTTTGTAATGAATAGGACATGCTGTGCCAAGTACATCGCAGTCCCATTGGGTTTACAGGCCTTAATATAGATTGTAATTGTCAGACTATGCAATGGCTGATATACAGTAGCTGTCACCCCTATTTATATGTATGAAACGGCACTATTTAAGTGCCCTTGTTTTTAGCCCTATTAAGATATTCTAAAGGTGGTTAACATTTTGCATAGTGTGCACAGCAATATAGGCAGGGCACTCATCTAAACACACAACGTAACCAGATAGCAAGTAAAGAGCCTTTGCTCCCACATTGGCATTCCAGTCCCGCTTTGTGCTTGCCTTATATTAGCTCAGTCATTTCCTGGTACTGGACTACATTAATGATTACCATGGAACATTACATATTGTTATGTAAATAAAAGCAGCATCAGACTGGGACAGATTGGGCCCACCAAAGAAGTTGACCCCAAAACAAAAGTTGAAATGTTATTATCACCAAAGAAATCTTACACAGTGATAAAAAGAAAGTTTCACAGGATATTGTTCAGCCGCCCCCATAGTTTTCAGCCCAGTCATGAGAACACCAATGCTGGGGCCTACAGGAGGATTCTATGGTGGGTCAGTCCAACCCTGAATTAAAGGGATTCATTTAGGTTACTTTCAATCTTCCATTTCAAACAAGTAAACTAATACATGAATGCTATGTTTAGAATATTAAAATACTACTTTTAAATTTCAAAGCACAAACATTTTCTTAAATACATCACAGTCTTTTCAAAACAGACCTGGGGAAAATTTATAAAGGTCATTTCGACCTATTTGTCGCAATTTCATCCGTTTTGCTGCTTTTCGCCACGCTATCTTCGATTTTTCCTTTTCACCACATTTTTTACTGCCCTCAATTTATGTAATGCCAAATAAAAAAAAAATGTTATATTGAAAGAGATTAATAATAATAAATAGCCATGCGTTAATACCGCTACACTTTACATTACATCAATGGAACTCCTTTAACATCCATATCGCTGATGTTTTCGATGGGGAAAAAAATATTCTGACTCTCTTTTGTGGGTGCATTTTCACCATCCTCAACCAGGCAAACACTTTTTCAGTGATAGAAAAGCTCAGAAGGGGATTAATAAATATCAGTATCAGTGATATAGATATTTTCAACCTAATTAAACGTATATTGATATAGCAAGCAAAACATTTTTTTGATTTTTATAAATATACCTAAATAAACAGCTTATGGGACTTCAATCAACACAGAATTAATGGTAACATTAAACCCTTTCAAATATCTCCACTGGAGGAAAGCATAGTTAAAGGGGATGAAAAGTTTGGATAAAATATTATTTCTATTTGATATGCACACATATTGAAAGCTAACTTAAACATTACAATGTAAAAAAAAGATTTTGGGATCAGTAGTATTTGCCTCTTGTTTACTGTAAACAGTCTTGCTCCCCCTCCCATTCTGTGTACAGACTCTTCCTGTGGAGTGCCGATAAGCCCCACCCCAAGAGACATCACAAACTATACAGAGAGACAGAATTACTCCTCCCCCTCTTCTATCTGAAAAGCCAGTTTACAGCCCTGAGCATGCACAGATAAGACCTGTCCGACTGCCTGTGCGGTAAGCTGTGGAGAGAGGTGATAGGGAGAGGAGGAGGTGTGGCTTGCTCAATGCTTGGAAGCTGTTTACACAGACAAAGCAGTTACAGGGGGATATTGAGCTCTGCTGAGTTAAGAGATGAGTCAGGAGTTTCTTAATCGATTTATTGCTTGACAGTAGGTAAATAGAGCTTTATTTATATACAGAGTTTACTTAATCTTTCAGTTCCCTAAATCCAAAGGGAAGCTGTGATACACATAAGATATACAGTGCCGCAAGCTTTAACACAACCTCAGGTAAATGATAATTGAATGGCAGGAAGAAAATGTAACTATATAAAATTCACAGCATTCTTGGGGGTATTCATCATGGTGGCTGCCAGCAGATCACCATTTTTAACTAAATTTGGAAGGAGTTTTGCAAACCTTTGGCAGTGAGGTTCTATGGGTGAAATGTATTCATCGGCCATTTTGAGTTTATCTCTTGTTAATCTCAGCTGATTGAGTGATAAATATAGATTTTTACTGATCAAAACTTTAGAGTAGAGTTTTTCAGTTGGATTTTTCAATGAAATTAATCATACTTTATATTAGTAGGTTGGCTACCTTTCCATCGAAAAACTCAATTGAAAAGTTTCGATCAGTAAAAATCAATCGAAAAATATTGATCGATATTTACCGATCAAACAGCCGAGATCTACAGGGGATAAACTCAAAAAGGCCAAAATCAGCCTTTTCGAGTTTAATAAATTTCACCCTATGGGCGAAATTTATTAAAATCGTTAAAATTACTGAAATCGCGATATCGAACGATTTTTACCAATATTGTGATATCGCAATTTTGCCGATATCAAATTTTTCAGCCATTCTGCCATTGAAATTAATGGTTCGTTCAAATTTCAATATCGATATTAACGATATCGATAAACTTCCAATATTGCCGTATCAGCAATATCGATATCACGATATTGGTAAAGACCATTCGATATCGCAATTATCGATTTTAATAAATTTCGCCCATGTCTCTTATACACCACTAATAGTTCTACAGAAAGAACTGATCAAGGACTCGAACTGTTACTACATTTTTTCCTTTTAAACTACAAACTAATTGGCTAAACCTATTTACACCAGTGCCAAGTACTCCTGCAAGATGTCTCCATTTTACTGTACCATGATCCTTGAATTCTCTCCATGAAGTTTCCATCTCTAAAGTCCTTGAACAACAAACACAGATCCATCTTTTTCCCATAGAAAAAGATGGATAAGATCAACATTTTTAAGGCTTCGAAATCTAAAACTAACTATGCAGGTAGAGATGCTTCACAGTAAACCATGGGGGTAAAGTTTGTCTGCATTAAATTACGGTTAATTGCAAGGCTCTACCCTTTCATAAATAATACATTTACATGACTTCAATGACTACTACTATTAGATGAAGACCCTTCACCCTTCAAGACGTGTGCTCTGAATGTGTGATATGTGACACTACTTAAGCCTGTTATCACCAACAATTTTTTGCCACAATTTTGTTTCCTAACTCTGTTATTGCAGATGCCTGGAAATAACTTTTGGTGCAGAAGATCTTTAATGCTGAACCTCCCTCAATATGCTTTGAGGTACCATGTCCATTTCTACCCGGGGAATATTTACTAAGGTCATTTTGACCTTTTTGCCCACTTTTCAGCGAGGTTTTTTTTTTACACACACACACACATTTTCCTTTTCCACTAATTTATGAAATATTATTTATTATTATAAATATTCATGTGTTAATACTGCTAAAAATGACATTACTTTCAATGGAGCCCTTTGATATTGATACTGATATTGCTGATATTTTCGCTAGGGACTTCCAAAAAAATGTTGTGCCCCATCTCCATAGGGAATAATGGGTTTTCACCACCCTCAACCATTCCAATACTTGTATTAGTAAAAAAAAAAAAAAAGGTAGAAAGGGGGCTTGATAAATATTGATCTCGACAGAAAATGGTGAAAGCAGCAAAAATGGCAAATGATAGTAAATATCCCCCTAATTTAGCCTTGAGGTTTTGTAAAATGATTTCCTTCTCCTGTGTCAGAACTATAAGCTTCCCCAGGTCTAAATTTACAACACTACTTGAACTTCACCTGTACATCCATCTCATGGAACACAACTGAATTCAGGCTGTCCTAGTTTCAGTCTGTGATATCAAAGGTATTATTGGCTAAAGTCCAAATTGTGTAAATTCACCAGCTAAAATTAGTTGCAATAGTTGCTTCTGTCACAATTGTGACTTCAATATGGGATTATTGTCATGGTCACAACTTTAAAATTGTCGCGGTTGCGGTTTTACTATGGGAAACCGCTGTTTGGGAACGCAACAGTCGAATTATCACTTTAGCCAAAACCCCCCCAGATGTATGCTGCAGATACTGTTGAAAAATTTATCCCCACTTGTTGCCTTTCTCAGCTTAAAGCCACTCAGTTTCTACTCTAAATGATTTTCAACATCTATCCAAATGACTTTTCACAGCAGGAATATCAAAGTCGTCACATAGTTTACAATTGGATGTACCTTTTTATTTTCTAAGGAACCAAAAAGAAACAGTGTTCAGTGGTTTAACAATAAAAAATTGGCAGGGGGCAGATTGTACTGAATGTGGCCCCTAAACTTCAGATTTTTTCCAAGTGGGGCCCATTTACTCGGTCAAGTTTGAGTCCCCTGGAAATGTTGCCAGCTTGTGTGATTTAATGAAAAAAAAACAAACATATCTAATGGATACGGTATGTATCTGCAAAAGCTTCTCTTTATAATTCATTTCACAAATTCTCATATCCCTCCATGAACATAGAGGTTTCTTTATAGAGAAAAGGTAAATATCGATTGACATATTTATCATGACGAATAGCTGGCATTCAAAGCCTGGTAATACCTGAAACATAAGCAGGGAAAAATGACTAAAGCAGAAATAATCCAACCTTGGAAAGAGTGAAATTAAACATAATGTAGTATAAGATGGATATGTTTGTGCTGCAAACCAAAACCAAAAACAGTCAAGTTTATTTTGGAGATATTTTTAAATTGTAAGAATAAATGCATTAACTGGCACATGCTAGGTAAAAGTCTACCATAATCTCCACAGAATATACATTAGAATCCGCAGGACTAACGTTTTTCTTTATCTGAAGAGTGGTTCATTTCCATCCATCAAAAGCCAAGACCTCAACTGTTTTAAAAGAGTGAAACATCTTAGGCAAAATTTATTAAACTCGGAAAAGGCCGTTTTGACTTTTCTGAGTTTAATTGGGCAAGCACCCCGAAGTTTCTCGCGGTAAGTATCACAATATTTGTATCGATAGATACTTACAGAGAGAAACTTTTTCCATGGATATATTCAAAAGAAAAAGTTTCTTTTGGCAAGTATCGATCGAAACAAATCTCCATAGTGAATAATGGATTTTCGCCACCCTCAATATGGAGATCATTTTTCACCAACAATTTGTTGCAAAGGGGCTTGATAAATATCGATATCAACAATTGGTTATATCGAAAACTGTAGCTGTACTTTACATTACTGTAGTATAATTACCTTTCCATTGAAATATTGAATGGAAAAAGTTTCTCTCGGTAAGTATCTATCGAAACAAATATTGTGATACTTACCGCGAGAAACTTCCGGGTGTTTGCCCGATTAAACTCAGAAAAGTCGAAACGGTCTTTTCCGAGTTTAATAGATTTCGCCCACGTTTCACTGTTTTCCAGTCATGCTAAGTTTTTGTCCCCATTATGAAAATTTCTTACAATCGAAAATACAGTGCATAAAAATTAATGTCGAAAATGTGCCAAATAGCGGCAATTGTTAAAATAGTCTCAATTTTTTGGACTTTGATAAATACACCCTTTGACTTACCTATGATCAAAGGGCAGAGTCTATTTGCACCTTTCCATAAAGTGTTAAATAAATGATACAGGATTGAAAATATGTCTATTCAGATCTATAAGAAAAAGAAAAAAGAGTACAGAAATAACTGTGGAATTATCAATCTACACTTCTGCTTCTTGGTGACATTTCATCTAATAAATCTCCAGCCAGGTTAATGTGTTTTTCCTACTGCATTATGCCACTACACCAAATACACAATACAAACACAGGTTATAACAACAAGCCTTGGAGAGGAAGATCAAACTCCTGTTCCAGAGTTTATGTCACCAGCAGAGGTGAGCTGATTAGTTCACTGTGAATCTAGGGTGTTGAAAGTGTAGTAATGTCATTAAAAAAGGTAGCTGTGACCTTTGTGTATGCACTTCAAGACCCTTGCTGGGTTACCATAGTAATGTCTTTGACATCATCTGTCCAATATTGTATCATGTATTCAACATGCCACCTACTTATGTTCCATAAGATACTGTTGATGCTCACAATACAATCTTTATAAATGTTTATAATGCCTCAGATTCATTACAATTTTATAAATGACATTGGTAGTTAAAATGTAATTTATTAAGAATATTTCATAGTATTCATGTCATTCAATACAATAAACAAAACTAGATTTATTTCTTGATTTGCTGCACCACGCAAATGATCAGTGCATACGGCAGAAGAAAGAGAAACCAGATATAAGATACAGGGATATTTGTCAGTAAGTCAAGTCATTTTTTTTTACTGTAAACAGTACAATTTTCACTAACTTTGCAGCAGTGCACAAGCCTTTAATAACAGAAATATATGGGGGTTATTCACTAAAGTCTGAATTATTGCGTATCTGTGCGAAATTCGCCAGATAAAGACAGTTGCAATAGGCTGCTACTGTTGCAGTCGCATCTTTATAATGAGAATATTGTCGCAGTCGCGACTTTATTATGGAAAAATTGTCGCAATCTTAACATTAAAAAATTGTTGCGACTTTATAATGGGGAAATTTTAGCAGATTTACTATGGGAATCCGCTGTTTGCAAATTCGACAGTTGAATTCGCACCTTAGTGAATAACCCTCTTAATGAAAAACAAACTGGTAGTAGTGATGCAATGAAAATGGGAAAAGCAGGTACGTACCATGGCAAAAATAGTTTAATTAGTAATGGACCATGCTAAACACTATGTCCTATAGTTTTCATACATCATGGACTATATATTACTTCCTTATTACTATCCCCTTTATCTGCTCTACACAGATATACTCCTTATGGCACCATCTGGAGTCAAAACATTTGGGAGTAGGTCACCTTTCCACTTTGCCTTTTCAAACCTTGCCCATAGACCATTCTGTATGTTAAATCCCCTACCTCTTCCATTTTGCTGATTTTGAGTATACAGCAGCTTCTTTAGATACTGACATTAATCAGCAAGCGGACTGCATTTTTTTTTCTATATAAATCCCTGAGGATCCCTATTTAGGTTGTGAATCTGAATGACAGCTTTGAAATAAAGACTAATAAAGAGCATTAGCTACAGCTACAGCAATCCATCCAGAAGCTGTCTAACAATGGTTGTCCCACAGAGCTAGTGTATCTACCCAGACAAAAAGGAGACTTTTCAGAGAAGCCAATAATCACATAGACAGAGCAACAAATTTCAGGACCTGGGACAGGAATACAGGTGTCAACCATACCAAGTGGCATATTTACTAATGTCGGAAAACTGTATTTGCCATTCTTTACAGTTTCACCTGTTTTATCACCACTATCGCAATTTACTAAGCCCTTTCCAACTTTTTCTTTTTTTTACTGATGCAACATTTCGCCATGTTGAGGGGCGAAAATCCATTATTCCCTATGGAGAGGAAGTCTGTAAAATGTTTCTAAGTCCCTGGAGTAATAATCAGTGATATTGATATTAAAGGGCCCCATTGACATTAATGTTAATTGTAGCGGTATTACTGCATTGATATTTACTGATGTCGATTTTTAGTGATACATTTTTTTTCGATTATCATAAAAGAGGGGAAAAAAAGGAAAATGCAGCAAAACAAAAAAAAAATGGACCAAACGGCAATACGGTTTTCTGACTTTAGTAAAAAATGCTCCTAACTCTTCAATAGCTACAGTGTGTGGGAAGGGGACAGAAAAGGAGCAGGAATAAGCACACTAGCAGAGGTCCCCTTGTGTCTGCTTAAAGGCGAACTTTAGGGTCCAGTGTTTCCTACCACATTAGAATGGTTCTGTAAAAATCATAATTTTTTTCTAATATATGTTAATAAAAAATGATGAACCTCTTGAAATATAGACAGCTTTGAACATATGGCACTACCTGATTGTCTGCCTGAACCTGTAGCACAACACAGAATGAGACTGATTAGGCAGACGATCAGGTAGCAAATTAAGAGGGATATTTATAAAAACAGAAAAGTTTTCTCCTGGGAAATCAATATTGATATACCTTTAAATAGGACAAAAATATCGATATCTTCTTTATCTATATTTCTTAAACCCCTTCTGACCTTTTTTTTTTATCACTGAAAATTGTTCACGTGATTGAGGGAGGCGAAAAACCAATATTCCCTATGGGGATGGTTTAGAACATTTTTTTCTAAGTCAAAGTATCAGTCATATGGATGGAAAAGGAGCTCCACTGAAAGTAATGTAAAGCGTAGGAGTATTACCGCATCGATATTTATCTATAGCGATCTTTTTGGACATCGACAAATGTTATTCACTTTTATATAAATTGCGGGAAAACGAAAAGGCAGCGAAAAGGAAAAACAGCAATAATGTGGCAAAAAAAGGTGAAACAGATTGAACTGCATCAAATAGGTCGAAATGACCTTTATTTATTTCCCCTTATTTCTCTGCATCTTTCAAGTGTTTCTCAGATTACAAACATTTTGCTCTACCTGGTGAACTGCCCGATCCTCCATGTGCTGTAATGTGCATAGAAATAGCCGTCAGCTACACTGCATAGAATGGGGGGTTCTGGGAAGCAGCCAGGTAACAGTCATGTTTAAAGCTGTGATTCTTTAAAGTGGTTCAGTGTTTTTATTACCATCGAACATAAAAAACAGGATTTTACATAACGCTTATGCGGCACAGAATGCTGGTCCCTAGAGTTCCCCTTTAAAATACTGAAAAGGTAAATATTATTTAAGCAGGGCAAAGGTAGAGGGTCTGTTTAAAAAAATGGGCTTTTATGAAAATCCTCCCCAAAAGTTATTGCAACTGCAAAATATTAAAATGCAAACATCATTTATTTTCTAGATTTTTCTATACTGAATGATGTATTTACGATATAACTGTTTACAAACCTCACAACAGAATTAAAAAAAAAAAAAAAACAGTTTAAGTATAAAAATAAAAACAAGTATCATTGGGAAAAAAAGTAAAATGAGATATTTAGTCAAAGGCATTTGGTATATTAGACACCTAAAGAAATATGTTTTAGTTATAGGTCACTGACAATTTCATATAAAAGCGCATATGCATAGCTTGCAGTGGATGCTGGGATTTGTAGTAAAGCCAACGGCACGGCATTATAAAACTTATCTTTATATGTTTATTTGAAAGTATGTAGGGGAGATTTTTTTTTACTTTAATCTGAAGAATTTCCGCAGATTTGGATGGGTAGTGCTCCTTGCATAGCAGGAATGCTTAGCAATCTAATGAGAAAATGCTAAATGTAAAAAGGCAACATTTATTTCAGAACTGAAAAGATCATGTAAACATAGACAACGTTATGTTTTTTTCCATGAGAGTGTATTAGAGCGTATACAAAAAGTAGAACTCCAAAAACATCAGAGAATTCAGGTTCTAATGAACAAGAGAGGATTGGATAAACAGGAGCATTTATATTTGCTCTATTCATCTTTGTCCTAAATGTCACTGAGGAAATACAAATCTAACAAGGTCACCCAAAAGTGAGGCACGGAGTAAACACGCGCCCTTCAGCAAGGTTACATAGGGACACATCATTTCCAACTGATAAAAACACATTCTGGAAATCACATTGTTGCTCACCTACATGATTCAACTGCATCTACGCCATCTTCCACACAAAACTGCTGCAGCACAGGAAACCCTTAGCCAAATTATTTTATGGTATTGTCAATAAAGTTCGTTCATATAGCTTAACGCCAAAGGGGGGAAATTTGCCTCACGTTATTCGACGCGTTATCGATAAATAGAATATATGTGGTAATACGGCTACACTTTACACTGCTTTCAGTGGAGCTGCTTTTCAATCGATTTCAATATCGCTAGTTTTTCCGATGAGGATTTAGAAACCTTTTTAAAACCATCTCCATAGGGAATAATGGATTTTTGTCCCCCTCAACCAGATGAACACTTTTCAGCGATAAAAAAAAAGCGTCTTAAGGTATGTCGATATTGATATACCAGGAGAAAAGTTTTTTTTTTCCATTTTTGTACTAATATGAATATTTGCCTAGTTGCTGCGAGAAAATAAAAAAATTAGGCAAAAAATTCTTGAAAACACCTTTAGAATATTTTGGCCATTATTTCAAACAATGGGACATATTTGACCATATCGATCGATTTCACCCCATTCTGCTGTTTCCCTGTACTTTTTTCAATTTACCTCATTTACAAAGGATCAATAAAATGTTTCCCTATCAAAATAAATCATTACCAATTCATAGGGGACACACTTTGCAATGATTCTCTATGAGGGTTCCTTCCATTACTGATCAATATCAATGTCTCTTTTCAATGGGGAAATATTATGGACTTGGGCTAAATGACAGGACCAACTCCATAGGGAATAATGGGTTTATGCCAGCCTGAGGGTGGAGAATTCTTTTGGGTGATAAAATGACTTTGAACGGTTCAGTAAATAGGAGAAAACAGGGATATCGTTAAATACAGGCTGTTTCTCCTGCATTTACTAGTCGACAAACCTGTTTGACTTTAGTAAATGTGCCCCATTTAATATGTTTGATATCTAATTACCAAATAGAAACACTGTCAAAGTGAATAATGCAAATAGAGCTAAAGGCCAAATGAGATGTCAAAAATAGAATGCGTAAAAAAAGCATTAGAATTTCTCCGCTGTGAATTGACAAACATTTCATTAAACTAATCATTACTAATTCAATAGTGGGATTTACTGGCCAATTCTCAGTTACTGCCGATATCTGATTGGATAACACTGCAGTTTACCCAGGCCAAATTATGAAAAGTAAATCACCGTCTTTGAACCTTTAGTCACAATAAAAAAATACAAACTTTTCCTTTTAATGAGATATTTCCCCCAACTTAAACAAAATATCACCCGCAGTACAGGGTTAGAAAATGTCTGTAATATGAAGAGATGGAACAATATTTTTTTTTTTTTTTTACTTTTAACCAGTAAAACACAAGTGAAAATACCCCCCAGAATATTTTTTTTCTCTATCATTAATCCGTAAAACCAAACAATGCAAGTTTTTGGAATATCTAATATGACTGTTGGGAATTTTTCCATTCCCATTTCCTGTACTGATAGGAGTAGTCAATATGGACAATTTGCTGCTGGAGCTCCTGTTCGGCTTCAAACATATCATACAGTAAAGCACAACACAATAGCATAGTTCTGATCTGACAGCTTCTTTATCTGTTCCTTTATAAACATCATAGGAAAGATAAATAATATATATAGAACCAACTAGGAATGACAATGTCTCCCTAAGTTCCAGGACAGAATAATTATCATGTGAAAATCATATTAAAAACAATGCCATTGCTTCATACTACAAATAGTAATGTCCATTTTTAGGTCCCAAACCCAATCATATAATTGTCCAGGACAGTGGTTCTTATCTTGTTTGAGGTACCGAACCCACCAGTTTCATATGCACATTCACCGAACCCTTCTTTAGTGATTAATAACTTGACCTCACTTGTGTCTTGACCTCTGTGGCAGAGGCTCCACCGAACCCCTGAGACCGACTCACCAAAACCCTAGGGTTCGATAGAACCCCAGTTAAGAACCACTGGTCCAGGATAACCTAAAATGATTCTCACAAAATGGGCTAAATGTTTGTTTCCCCTGACTTTGGGGTGGGTCCTTTAATTGGTGTAAATAGGTGTGGCTAGTTGTGAATAACATATGTGTACATTACCTCCATTTTAGAAACGCACTGAATAGTAAAGCCCAAATAATATAATGGAGTTATCATAAAATGGAAATTTTAGGAAGTGAAAATAATAGAATTTCCATATACACTAGAGATTTTTCTACTAGATGTGTTTGAAGAGGTTTTTTTTTTTAATAAATATGAATAGATACATTTTGGGAGTTATCTGGAATATTATTTTGCAGTTAGCAGGTAATGATGAATTATTACACCCTGATAAAAGAAGGCCTGTCAGTTTGTAATGATTCATTAATCTGGAACTGACATTGTCTCTACATTGCTGTGACTATAGCAGTCTTTCTTTCCTTACTATAATAGAGTAGCGATAACTTAATAGCTACATCCATACACAATTTGTGTAAATGAATTTTATTCCTAAGTCACATTAATATTTTAAGTTATCATAATGAATTGACTGAAATGTATGTAAACAGATGCTGCTGCTCAATTAAACATTTAAAAATGGGCATAATTGTAAAAATAGAAGGAAAATGATTTTAAAATGCATCCAACTAGAAGACACAAATGAGCGCTTCACACTATAATTGGAAATATTTATTCTAATCGGCCATTGTGCTAAATTTACAAACTTCATTTTCATACCGGTC
Organism: Pipa parva; assembly: GCA_019650415.1. Classification (NCBI taxonomy): domain Eukaryota; kingdom Metazoa; phylum Chordata; class Amphibia; order Anura; family Pipidae; genus Pipa; species Pipa parva. The sequence goes on from WMED01006463.1 coordinate 16,875, forward strand.
TCCTGTCATTAAAAGGTTAATCTTTCTGTGATATGAAAAACAAGTCTCATTTTGTCACAGTGACCTGATTGTGCCATCTGCTAGGTTTGTATTACTACGGAACATCAATGGAGGCTTTAGTACATTCCTAGATCAATCTAGACTCTTATTTAACTGCAATACAAATACATACAATTACTTTTTCCTAGACGATAAGTGTGACAGCCTCACTACATATATCAGAGTATACAGCATCCCTCAAATCATGTGATGCTTCCAAGAATCCTTAATCAAAAAATAACTAGTGAAAAATATATAATGTTTAATGTGCAAACAGTCAAATGGTTACCAACAGGTAACTCAAATCTTCTTACAAGTTTAGAATTAAAATGCATCTAGATATAGTTACCATCTTGCCTGTCTGTCAGGATATAATAACTGTTTTTATGTTATAATAAACATTACACAGCCTGTGGTGTTTCATTTTGCTAAATACTACGCCTCACCAAACAGTATAAGCAATATAATAATTGTTTTCCAAATGCGAAGGTTTTTTTTTTTCTCTTTAGTGTTTACTAAAACAAACGCTGATAAAACTAGACAGGGAAAGTTCTTAGTCCGAGTTAATAATTCAAAGCCATCTCTAAGTGATAGATTTCCACCAATAAAAGCAAATGATGTGTTTAGTGGGCAAAATATTTGCCACTGAGGTTTGATGACAATTCAAAAGTTAAGATATCAACATTCTGCTTTGTGTATGTATTCAGATACAAAATGTAGACACATTCCATCTCAAGTTACCAATCCAAAAAACATAGATATTGCTTCATATAGGATTAACCACATTAGCAATAAAAGAAAAAATAGAACTGAACTATTTTTCAACTGAACACATCTCACATATGGATAACTATTGTATTTACTATTCTTCAGACCTACTTAAATAACCCATTTAAAATTTTATCATCCTCTTGTTTTAAAATAATGTAATACTTTCCTGTAGCTTTTATCCAATGATAAACCCCCAAGCTGTGTGTGATCTTCTTCGCAACCGATGGACAGACATATGGGGCATATTTACTAAGACCAGTTCAACCATATTGATTGAATTCACCCCAATTCGCTGTCCATTTTTGTTTTCCTGTATTTTTTCATTTCCCTCATTTACAAGGGATGGATAAAAATGTTTCCCAATTGAAATAAATCGTTATTGCATAAATATTGATTTGTTAACAGAGGACACTTTGCAATGCTTTTCTATGAGGATTCCTTCCATCACAGATCGATATTAATGTCTCCTTTCAATGGGGAAACATTTTGGACTTGGGCTAAATGACAGGACCAACTCCATAGGGCATAACGGGTTTACCCCTGCTGAGGGTGGAGAATTCTTTTGGGGGGTAAAATTGTTTTTGAACAGATTAGAAAACAGGAGAAACAGCGATATGGATACAGGATGTTTCTCCTGCATTTACTAGTCAAAAAACCTGTTCGACTTTAGTAAATGTCCCCTTGCACTTAATTAGAATCTCCATCACAACCTTGCACTTAATTAGAATCTCCATCACAACCTTGCACTTAATTAGAATCTCCATCACA
>WMED01006464.1:0-10187 GCA_019650415.1 Pipa parva
CCGGCTTTCTATTGGCTCATGTGACCGATCGGGTCACATGAGTCAATGTGAGAAGCGCGATGGCATTTAGCAAGGGGGCTCTGGTGCGTGCGCCCCCTTGCTAAATGCGCCCAGGGCAACGGCCCTCTCCGCCCATACGGAGAGCCGGCCCTGCGTTTAGATGAAGGAGCTCCTTGTAGGAAGATCCCTATAATACCAAAGTCATGCAATCTTTTCACTTCAAAAGCCAAATTAAAAATAGTCACAAGAAAGAAAAAAAAAAAAAAAAGACATGTAAATCACCTTTTTCCCAGTTTGCACTTACAGATTTTTCTTTCCTAGTTGCTAAGTTTTTCAGTCAATTTACTAAAGATATTATTGTGCCCTATGCAACAAAGAAATTACTCAGAAGAGCTTACCCAAGTGGCAGTAGACAGACTATAAAATCAAGGCAATTTAAAAGTTTGCTTGCTGATCCCATGCTAAGAGAAGAATCTAAATCGATGACCTTATTTTTCCTGTCACAGTTTTAACTGTTTAAGTACTGCAGAAGCACAAAGCTCGCATACAGAACAGGGACAGGCAACTGAAGGCTTTTTGAGCTAACAACACACCCCTAAATCCTTTGCTATTGAGAAATGATTGTCACTGCTTTCATTAGATGACTATTGTATTAAAGATATCTCTGCTATATAAGAAAATTAAATGATCAAAATATTCTAAGCAAGATTTTATCCTCAAATCCTTAAAAGTATGATAAAGACTATGGCCATATTCTTTGGCAGCCATCACCAAATGCAAACTTTATTCAAACACTTTAACATAACTTTTTTTTTTTTATTCCCTTTATTAAAGGTCTAAACTATTTGAGGGTGACAGCCAAGTTTAAAAAAGCAACAGGACTATCAAGTTTCATGTCACGGATTTAATGGTAAAATCCTGTTCCAACTCTATTATGTGTTGTTGGATCGCTTAATGGCTTAGAAAAGGCCTTGGAGCAATTCTTTGTCTCACTTTAGTTGTTAAACCAAGTACTGTAACGGATACTTAACAGAGATCATTTGCCATGAATTGTGTTTTTATACCAAGTGCTGTATATAGCACAATGCAACTTACAGTGGAGCAGAATACTAAGTCAGTAATGTTATTATAGAATCCAGAAAGCAAAAAAAAAAAAAGTTTTATATTGGAGAAGCATTGCTGTAACTAGCCTTGATACCAAAAACGTTTGGGTACTTAGAGACAATACATTATGGGAATTAAAGTTTAAGCAAAGTCCACTGCCCTAGGAACAGCTAAAGTGGTCAGGGACTTCCATCTGCTTATATACAGTAAGCTGTGATACATACAGTATGTCAAATGTAATGGGAGTCCAAAAAAACATACAGTTGAAACCAGAGGGAGCTGTAAACTTATGAGAAAAAAGATGGTGTGTATTAGATGTATTTAAAAACCATCTGCTGATATGGTACTCTTCAGAGGCTGGTTTAGATACATACAGCTTGGGTAGAAATGGGTCTTCCAAATGGACAATGACCTGATGCATACTGTGGGTAAAGCTGAGCTGAAAAGGCACTTGCGAGCAAGGCGACCTACAATCATGGCTCAGTTACACCAGTTCTGTCATGAAAAATGGGTGAAAATTCCTACCAACTATTGTGAGAAGCTTGTGGAAGGATATCCAAAACGTTTGATCCAAATCATACAGTTTAAGGGCAATGCCACCAAATACTAACGAAATGTATGTAAACTTTTGACTCTGCAAAAAGTATTAAAAATACCTTAAATTCTCTCTCTCTCATTATTGTGGCATTTGGCAAATATAAATAATTTTGGTAATCCTAATTGACCTAAAACGGGTAAAGTTTATTCTGATTTCATGCCAGAAAGTGAGAAAAACAGGCATATGTGTCTGTTTATATAGTGTATGTAAACTTTTGGTTTCAACTGTATCTGCAGCTGTATGTGTCTAAACCAGCCTCTGAAGAGTACCATGTCAGCAGATGTTTTTTAAATACATCTAATACACACCATCTTTTTTCTCCCTCTGGTATAGCTGGGCAATGATATGGTAATGGATATGTGTCTTACGTTACTGTAAACCTCAAGGAGACAAGAAAGAAAAGTGAATGGAAATGCAACACATATAGAGGAAAGAGGTTGCAGAATTTATGGCTCAACAATTTGAACAATTAAAACAATGGAAAATGTACAACTGGGGTTTCTGGGAAAACAATTATTTTTTTATTTTTTTTGTCTAATCGGTGCAGTATTCAAATGAGCATAACTATACATTACTGAACCTTACATAGAAACTGTAATTATCCTTCCTGTACACTTAAAAACTATGAGAGGGACGTCCTAATTGATATGCCCTTAAACCCAGCCCCCCAAGTTTGGAATTGTGAACAGTAACCTGAATGCCCAGAGGAAACTCATGCAACCATGAGGAGAACATAACTCTCTGCAGCTCTGCCCTTTTATACTCCACGCCTCCTTCTGATTGGCTAATTGCATCTCAGCCATTAACCAATCACCAAGAGGCATAGGGTACATAAAGAAGAGAACTTCCTGCAGTTCCCTCACAGGTCCACTCCTGGGTTATAAATAGGGTCCCTGGGAACCCTATAAATAGCTGAAGAGCACAGAAAGAAGCTCAGTGCCGGAAATGGGGAGATTGAAGATGGACCTGCAGTGTTTTTTATTTTACCGGTGGCTCCAGATCAAGAAAGAAGACTCACTTGGATTATGCCATCAAGCTGAGGAGCCAGGGCATCGCAGACAACTTGGCCCATCCAGAATGACTTCATGGGCAGAAGAGAAGACTTCAGGAGCAGTGAGTAAATATGTGAATACTGAACTTTTTATTGAAAAGGTTGTTTTCTTTTTTTATTAATTCTTTATTATTAATTCTTTATTATTATTTATGTATTTATGATTGCTGTTTTGTCTAATGCTTTTATTTTTTATGAGTTAGATTGCTAGTTTGTTTTTTGTGGATTATTTGGGTTTTTTGTGGATTTTTAGCTTATTTTTGTTTAGATTGTTAGTTTTAGATTTGTTTTGTATTTTGTTTGTTTTTTCTTACATGTTGTGTAACAGGCAGGCACCCCACTAGTTAGGGGGTGCAGGTCCACCTCATGGGTAGGGGGTGAGGGACTTAGGTAGGGACATAATTAGGTTAGGGCCCCCATCCCCATTCCACTGATGAAGTTGGGGGCAGTGGGAGGGGGTCAGTGATTGACCCTCTTTGGGTAGCAAATCCCCCACCCCCTCATAATGGTTGGTGGGAGTGGGGGTGATAGGGGACCCCTTCTTTTTGTTTCTATAGGCCCCCCTACCCCACAGGGACACAGAGGGGCAGGTGCAGGGAAATGGCTCCTATGGAACTACTTCCTGCACTTAGCGATCCCCTCACTCAGCCTAGCGCTAAGTGAGGGGTGATGTTAGGGGGAGGAGTGGTGGTCCTAGGGATCTGGAAATTGGGACAATCTTACAGTAAGACCTATTTAATAATCTTAAATTGCTTTTTTTGAAAATAAACTTTATTATTTACATTATATACAGTGATGTACTTTACTTTACTATGACTATTGCAAGGTGACAGGTGCACTTTATACACTGAATCAAATATATTTGCAAACATCCTTAGAAAGCAAAAATATTTATGAACAAAGTTTATATCCAAGCTAAAGAATGCATTTAAAGGGACACTGAAGCCACTCTGGGTGCCTAGTTAACAGCAATGGTTTTCCTACTTCAAAGCTGCAAATGAATCTGTTACATAATGCTGTATCAGCTCATCAAACCATCCATTAAAGCAGAAATCATGCTGGAACCTGGCCTAAAAGAACAATTTTAGGAAAGATCAAGTACCTGTTAAGCCCCTCCATCCACTACAGCCTCAAATAACCAATTCTACATGCAAAAGGAGTGTTAACATTTAGGGGGAAGTCATGATCGTGCAAAGTGAGCTCCGAATCCTTCGGCTCACTTCGCACATGGTGTTATCCACGCGCTGATGTCCTGCACGCGGGCATCAGCAAGCGCTTTAAAGGGATTCCAGTTTGGGCGAGGCAACTCTTTTGGTCTCGCCGAGACTGGAATCCCTTTAAAGCGCTCGCTGATGCCTGCATGCAGGACATCAGCGAGTGCATAACACCATGTGCGAAGTGAGCGGAAGGATTCGAAGCTCACTTTGCACAAATCGTGAATTCTCCCCTTAGTTTGACTACGACATTCCTATTTCTCCCTCTCTTCCAACAGAAGTGAAGCATTGCATTGCCTTATTGACAACAACTAAACACAATGAAGGCCTCCAATCTAGCCACTTCCACTACTAGATTCTAGATCACTGGGATCAAATTGGGATACAACAGACAGGTGTTTCAGCATGCAAGGAGGTAATTCACCACATTTTATAAACTGATTAGTTAAGTTCCTATTTAAGAAATCTGCCTACAAATGTGAAGGATATAAGATTTGTGTTAGCATGAAGTTGGAAAAAAAAATAACAGCAACATGTTTCTCTTGACTGCTAAAATGCCATCTCTTTTTTTATAATATAAAAATATAAACTCTTATTTTCAGTCATTGTGGAAGAGGCAGGTTTATAAATTAGGCTCACAGTATCCTACAATACTAGTAAACAAAATGTTTTCCAATATGATGGGGATTTATTTTAACATTTTCAAAAGTAAATGTATTAAGACTTTACCATATTACAAACTTTAAATTAAAACTTTATTGTTTTTTTTCTTGGCAGCGAAGTAGCATTTTATTTAAAGAAAGTTTATGAGTGTTCTGGCAAGCGTGAGACTGATGAAAAGAGAAATGACAAACTAAATGTAAACTATGCACTGTTGATGGAATATGAAATCTAAGAGAAAAACATTTAATTATTATGATAGCAGCAGAAGCATGTTCCATATAGTCTCCCCCAATGGCCTGTAGTCTAACAGCCTTATAACTGGGCCACCTGCCAGAACACACTCCTATAATTAACAGTTATTTCTGGAAAAAGAACTGTTGAGGTGGGTGATCGATAGCATTACAGTGGAAACTAATCATCTTGTCTTGAAAGAAATTAACACATACAGCTATAATCTGAGGGTAGTTTTAATTTGATATAATTGGGATTTTCTGCAAATAATGAAAGACTGCATACAAGAGGCACAGTGAGCTGGATGGAGGAGTTGGGCATTGGTGTAAAACTGCAAAATAACAGCTCTTTCTTTACTAGTAGCTTTATTTTGCTCCTCCTACATCCTAACCCTGGACTAAGAACATTGTATTTTTTCCATAGGCCAGTGGTGGCGAATCATTTTCAGCACAGAGTGTCAAAAAGGTGACATCACTTAACAAAACCATCCCCCGAAGTGCCGGTGCTGATAAGTGACATCATTGCACCTGAGTCAGGGAAGGAGCACTCCCCATCAAGCGAGCACCCTTCAGTGTAGGCTGCAGATCCGGCCTGAAAACTGTCAGGTCAGGTCCGGGCCTGCACTGAAGGAAGCGGTGGCGACGGCACGCGTGTCATAGGTTCGCTATCACTGCCATAGGCTATTTGCACTGAAATTGCTTATAAATAGAACAATGAGCTGGATGAAACATTGTAGCTACCTTCAACTATTACTAAAACTCAAGATAAAAAATATTACAGTTATAAGCAAAAGAATAAAAGAAAAATGGGGCTTATTCATGAAAGGCTGAACGAGGCTAAGGCCCAAGTTTTAAAGCTAAATATCTTACTTCAAAGATTGAAGACTGAAATTTTGTAAGCACAAACTGAATATAATGTAGATATAAATGAATTTGAGGCATTTTAATTTTTAGTTGTAAATGTTCCTAAAGTATTTTTTTTCTGTACGTCAATCAAACCCTGTGTCATCTTACAGGGAGGAGTCAATAAATCTTTAAAGGGGACATATACTATGTTGATAAGACTGGGTCACTTTCAATGTATTTTCCTGTTTCATTTCAGTATAATGTATAGGCCATTGGCGGCGAACCTTTTCAGCACAGAGTTCCAAAAAGGTAACATCACTCACCAGCACCCTCCCCTGAAGTGTCGGTGCTGATGAGTGGTCATCGCTTCTGTGTCGGGGGGTGAGAGCTCCCCAGCAAGCAAGTGCTCCTTCAGTGTAAGCCGCTGATTCGACCTGAAAACTGAAAGCACGCCTGTCATAGGTTCAACATCCCTGGTATAGGCATAGTTTAATCTGCACAGAATGTCATATTACAGGTCTATTTGCAATTATTAATGACAAGATACTGTGATACAGCTTTCCTAATTAGTACAATAAAAGTATACATCTTAATTATATGTAGTGCCCTCCAGTGGCTAAATGATCATGCAAAATGTTCAACTGCTTGCTTTATGTTTTAGATATTATAATCAATAATGCTTTAACAAAGAATCATTTTCAGTCATGGTAGTAAACTTATTTTAAGATTAGACATAAAATTATACATATGTGTTACAAATGTTATAATCAGTAACTGGTCCATATACTGCTCTAATTATTTCAAAATCAGTTTACTACTATACTATTAGGTAATGATTTGGATTCTACCTCTCTTCTAAAAATATGAACTATACAGTATATCACTGTTCCAAATACAGCATGAGGAACTGGGAGTTATTTGTGCAATGATTGCATCTGTTATTCATGTTTCAAGTCACTACTCATTTGTAAAATCAGAAGTTACCTTAGCATTAACTCACACAGATAGAAAATCTTCACTTTTATTGTCATGATTAAGAGTCTTATTGAATAAATAGTGAATTCACCTCACAACTCTGACACACTCCGCTGCTTAGTCAATAGTAGAAGTACCTGTGCATGCAAAGCGATGCAAAGTGTTCTGTAAGATCATGACTATCATAGTCACCTCAATTGGTCACGTATTTGCCACATCGCAGTGTTTGCTCAATAAGCGAACAAGGGGAAGTAACAAATAGATGCAAATTCAGAGCTTTAAGTAAATATTTGGCCTTTAGTCAATAAGGCCCTTAATCTTAATTATCATGCAATCATACAAGGTTGTCAAATTTCTCTCTCATAACAGTTTATATTATGACTGTAAACTAGAAGAGTTAAACCAAATCTGCAGAGACTGGGGGCTACATGCAAGAAAACTACTCACATTTGGAATGATATTTCTATGTTAATGATCATTTCTTGATTTATGGAGTGTTACAGGGGGATTGGGCCTAGTTCATAAGTAGTATTTACCCACCCCATTTGTTTTTTCATGTAATAGTATTACAACACAGTGTAAGGACATATCTTCCATCTGAAAACCATAGTGATTATTCTGGTCATAGCCATAACACTCACAAAATAGCAAGAAGGACCAGCACAGCACTGCCGCACACAGCTTACTGTATACCCAGACAATTTATTCTATATGTTTTACACAAGTAACTGGGAACTGATGAAGATGTTTCCCATCATTTATTCCAATTATAAAGTCCTTAGAAATAAACTGTTATAGCAACTGTTATCCTTGAGATTACTAAAATTGTGGTTTTGCCTGTGGAGAAAACCTAAACCAGCCCAAGCAATATGGTATCCCCATTATACAGAGGATAATGTACCCCTTTCTGTAATGAATAAGGATATTACTAATTACTGAGGATTTCGCATGCAGACTGCTCTTATACAGCGCATTACTGGTGATATTTAATATCCTCAAATTACAGAAGGAGAAATATTATCCTTTAATACTACACCAGGGGTCGGCAAACTTAGAAAAGAAGGGTGCCATTCCAGTGGCAACAAATATTTTTGAGCTAGAGAGGGAGGAGGTCGCACTCTTGATCACATGACCTGACGATGTCCAATGAGAAGAAACATCAGAGGTCATGGGCGAGGCTAGAGAGATGCGTTCTGAGCCACAACAAGGCAGCTAAAGAGCCACATGTGGCTAGTGAGCCGCACTTTGCCGAACCCTGTATCACACATTACTGTTCTGGAAAACAATATAAAATACATTTACACCTTTAAAACTATTTACAAATTGATAGGCATTGTTTGTAAAACATCTTTTCTTGTTTCTTTTTTATTTCAGCTCTTGCTTCTGCCATTGTATGTTGCAGTATTAGGCTGGGGTCACACTATGTTTATATATATATATGCATGTGTGTATGTAGAATTTTATTTATAAAGTGCCATAAATTTATGCAATGCTGTACAATTTAGCAATACAAATATGATACAGATATGGGAAAAGTGCATTAAACAATACAAGTATAATAACACAAAAATACGTCACTTTAAGTGCTAGGATGTGGTTGGCACAAGAAGTTGGAGGTCCCTGTCCCATAGAGCTTACAGTCTAAATGGGAGGAAGACTTACATACACAAATAGAAGTGTGAACAAAAGACTTAAGTTGTATGGCACAACCAGTTCTAAGCAGCGCTAACCGTAAAATAATGATATGATCAAAGTATACAGTCACAAAACGAAAAACTGAAATTGGGTCCTTGCAGTTTTTCTTTGCCATTCCTCACAAATAGAAGTGTAATAAGAGCTATAACAATGTGCTGAAGCACTGGTCAATCAATACAAATATTAAACATGAATATCTAATTAAGGATCAAACACACACACACACATATATATATATATATATATATATATATATATATATATATATATATATATATCAGTGATAAATATTAGTGCCAGTGCTCCAAAATGCAGGAATTCAGTTGTTCACTAGTTGATTTTTCACCTCAAACAATAATGATCCTAATTAAAGAAAAAAGAAACTCGGCAAATATTCAGCTAGTATGAACTCAGCCTTATACTGTAGTTTCTTCACAAAAAAATGCAACTCCCATGATATTATGTCACTCACAAGATTGTATAAGTGGCAGACAAAAAAAAGTTTGTGCTTAATTATCTTTATATTTTGCTTAAATATATGAACTGCAGTGTTACCAGGTTTCAGCAACAGCATGGATTTAAGGCCTCATTGACTATAGTCCAAATTTCACAATTCGAGTCGCATTTCACAATTCGCGTCAGATGTGTGGTGTGGCATAGCCAGACAGAAGTAGGAAGAGAAGTCATGTGGAATGAAGTGAATTCGACAGTGACGTTAGTGTCACCATATCCTACTAACTGTATTCTGTGATTATTCAATTTCTATGTCACCTTATGTCATTTAGTCATAGTCACTATTGTCACTTTTGAATGGTTGCCTTATGCAAAACTGGAGCCCTGCCATCAACCCCCCCACCCCAATTTGCCACTCCGAAGTGGCAAATTCAAACAGGTGAATTTGGAGCAGTACACCTAGTTGCATTTGCACCACTTCGCATTTTAGTCAGCAGTAGAAATACCAGTGCATGCGCATGTAAATTGATGTGAAGAACTCCATAAGTTTGCAACTCACGTAGTCATCTGAATTGGTTGTATATTCGCCACTTCGCAGAGTATTCTCAATAAGTGAACATGGGGAAGTAGAGAATAGATGTGAATTCACAGCTCTATGTGAGTATTCGGGCTTTAGTCAATGACCCCATGATGCAATACAATACTAAGTCATAAAACAGAATCAGTTATTTAAATATATCACTTGTTATTTCTGAAGTTAAATTAATGAATTTTAACTGATTTCTAGCACACATGTTGTACGAGTCCAATTGTATTCTATGGTGCTTTAGATAATATAAAAATAAGAAGAGCCTCAGAAAGTCCTATCTTTAAAGCTAAATATTATACTTTATAAATGCAATTTAGAATTTTTGAAAGCACCGTCTGAATATACAGGTAGTCCTCGGGTTACGTCATTTCGGGGTTACGAAGCTTTATACGATGCCTTGTTCTGACTTGCACGGTTTTGCGACGTAAGTCGAACTGCATGCAACCATGCCTTGTTCCGACTTACACGGTTTTGCGACGTAAGTCGAACCATACTGTATGAACGTATGATCCGACTTACATCGAAATTCGGTTTACAACGCCGTGTAAGAACGGATCAACGTCGTAAGTCGAGGACTACCTGTATTGTAACTATGGATGAATTTGAGGCATTTTAATTTGTTAGTGTTAAGGTGCTTTCAAGTTGTAAAAGATTAGTTATGATGTCAGAACTAGCCATTTAGATGGTTATAATTTATAGGACATTCCATGCAAATTCCATTGCCACTGTGTATAATACAAACAAACACACACACACACACACATATATA
>WMED01006465.1:653-18450 GCA_019650415.1 Pipa parva
CTAGAAGGGCTCTCAACCCATTATTAATCCTGACCTAAGAATCACTCATTACCTCTTCCCTTGGTAGGAAATTCTACAACATGTCTTCCCTTATTCTCTTCATGTGCTGGTGGTAAAACCTCCTTAATTTCAGCTTCAGTTGATGCCCTGGTGTCCTCTGAACCATCCTAGGAAGGAGAAGTTTATACATTGTTCTATTCTTGTAAATATTTGTACATGTAATAAGGTCCCTTCAAAAAACACCTCTTTTTTTTTTTAAACAAATTGTCACAATTTCTTTAGCTTTTCTGATTTCTAGTTCTTCATGTCTTTTTCTAGATGGATGTATGCACAAAACTGTAGCTTGTATTCCAGGTGTTGTCTAGTCAAGGAGTTAAACATGGGCAGTATTACACTTCCTCCCCACAAACAAATTCTCCTTTTATTAATTGATAACATTTTGTGTGCCTTTGTACCAACAGCCTGGCAAGTAGTAGTGCTTTTACAAAGCTTGTTGTCCACTATAATTCCTAAATCCATAGATTCCAATGCATTGATTGACCAAGATGCATCATTTTTCAGTTATCTGTATTAAATCTCATCTGTCACCTGTCTGCCTAGTTTCTTGTTGTATTCGGGTCACATTTTAGTGAGCAGTAGTCCACATCTGATTCAGTAACCTTACAAAATCACCCCCATTATTCCCATGCAGTACTTCTAAAAATGTTATCACTCAGTATAGTATAAATTCTGTTTCGCTTTGGGTTTGCTTTCTCTTTGTATATTACCCATAAAGTGTCAGTTTTTCCAAGATGTGGCTGTGTCTCTTCCTGTAAGGGATATTAACACCAGAAAAAAATGTTTTTCTTTGTGGTTTAAAACATTGCGTACTACTTTGTAAAGTAGATTAGCATTTAAAAATGATCTCCTTAACTTTAAGTCTGAAAAAAGTTACAATATTTTCGTTTCCATTTGCCTTCTGCTTCTTTTGCAGCACAGCACTCTTGTCTCACTTTATGATTAATGTATTGATGACTATGGTTATAAAAGTAAGAGACTCAAACTATAGTGCCATAAATAAACCTTTGCTTTCATCAGTGCTGGTGGATGAGATAATTAGCAACAGTACCTGAGATAAAAAATATTTTACTAAGGTAAAAAATTTGACTTTTACCAAACCTGTTTTTTTTCCCATGCCAAAAAACATTGCAGTAGTATTTATAGATTTGTCATAAGTCAAATAGGATTATTTATAATGGAAGATTTTGGGTGATAATATCCAATCTAAGGTCTGTTCTAAGAGAACATTCAGAGGCACATATTTTAGAATAGGGTTGTTGGTTAGATATGAAAAAAAATCACCAAAAAAATGGTCAAATAGTGTGAGTTTAGAATGGATAGCCTTGAAACCTTAACAGGTCCAGGCTTTGCTTAGCCAGTTTGGGAATGATACTCCAATGCAAGGCTAGACAGTTAATATGCCTGCCTGTATATGCTAAGTGTGTCTTGTTCATACCCTGGAGAATATGGAATTAGTGTGACTGCTGATACGAAAGACCTTCCTCCACATGGGAGAGCAAGGCAGTAACCTAAGCACAAACCCCAGACCACTGATTTACAACATAAGGCATTTCTGACATTCACTAGTGTTTTTAGATGGGGTCTAGGATCTAAAAATACATATTTTTAGGAATAGATATGCCTGGCTGGCCTTCTGTGTGACAGTAGAAGGTAGTACTTATGCCCATCATTAACAAACTCACAAACCCCTCTAATTTATTAAACAGGGGTAACATGTTCCCTCTAACATATGGAAATAGTGCTTAATATTACCCTGCAGGGCCCCCAAACTGCCAGGACACCCGTGCAGCTGTATCATCTCATTAACCCTTTGCATATACCAGCATTGCTCATTTAGCCAGTTCAGTTTACTTTTTTAGATCATTATGTCTTCAATTGGACAGCTTGCTTTTAAAAGATTTGTTGATGAGGGCGCCCTATTTATCTTGGGAAACCTGTTCCTAATGCAATGCTCCCAAAAAGATCATAGGTGCCATGGGTAACCATGGTTACTGGGCAGGAACAGTCACTTCAATAATATGAGCCAGATGGCACCAAGCCTGCAGTGGGGTTGGATGTTTTGGAAGATGAAAACCAGAATTAATTTGCAGAATTACTGTGGCTTACATTTTTTTTTTAGATTCCGGCATACTGGAACTGGTGATTTCACAGCTAGGGCCAATTCCAGCCCCCCCCCCCCCCCCCCCCCCCCCCCCCCCCTTTCCTCCTGCCTTTTGTGATTAATGGTACCCTTTTTGTGCTTCCACGGGACACAGTTCATATGCCTTTGAAGCTAGGTTGCACTCCTACCCGTAACAGGGTTTCCCGACTCATTTTACAGGTCACATAAGAAGGACAATGACAAAAGAGGCTACTTTTGGGGCAGACAAATGTTATTTTTGTGTAACAGAGACAGCCAAAATGCTGGTAGTTGCATGTGGCTGTAGCTTTGCTATTGAACCCAAAATATGCTTGCCAGACATTAAGAGAAAAATCCTTTCACAAAGAGGAGACTGCATCACCAAAAAAAAAAAAAAAATTAAGCTATTTATCTTATGCATATATAACACATTTTATGATGCTTAGAATAGTTGCCACAGATCTGGGGTTTTCAGTCATATCTAATTTGGCTTTCAGACTTTACCAAATGTTATTATTGCCTTACTGAATGACTGAATATCATTTATAGAAAAGTGTTTTGCTTAGTTATAAAGCTCTTCTCAAGCTGCTACTTCAGATCTAATAAGACAGTACCTGTACTGTTCAATCCTGTGGAGGCCCAGTGATCATCCATAAATACAAGAATATTTGCATTATATTGTGACCATATGTAGGGAATCAGTGTTATTGTGAGGAAATATGATTCTGACTCCCCTTCCTACTAGTTTAGATAGTTTGCTTTTTCCCCTAGGTCATCAAGGAACTTTCTCCACTGGGAGGAAAATTAAAGCCAAAAAAGTAAGCAAATGGATTTTTTTTAGAGGGATGTGTCCCTGGTACAGTAAATGTTTGTCCATAGCTGATCTATTCAAGATAACTTTATGTTTAGGCTGCTGCTCATTTTGTAAAATATAAGGAATATTGCAGTTACTTAAGCTGTACTGTAAAATATAAAGCAGAAGCGGGCCAACTATGACCCACAGGCCAAATCCGGCCCTCCAGACTTCTCCTCTCCATGTGAGGATGTAAAAATGGGGGTGTGGCCAACCGCCGTAGGTGTTAGCAAACTAGACATGCGCCCCGGCCCTCTGAAATCACCTGGGCCATTCACGCGGCCCGATGGTGAAAGTAATTGCCCACCCCTGGTATAGAGTGACAGTCATCAGGAAGAGGAATGTATACTGTACCTAGCAGGAAGTGGAATGTATACTGTACCTAGCCGGAAGTGGAATGTATACTGTACCTAGCAGGAAGTGGAATGTATACTGTATCTAGCAGGAAGTGGAATGTATACTGTACCTAGCAGGAAGTGGAATGTATGCTGTACCTAGCAGGAAGTGGAATGTATACTGTATCTAGCAGGATGTGGAATGTATACTGTATCTAGCAGGAAGTGGAATGTATACTGTGCTTAGCAGGAAGTGGAATATACCGTATACCTTTGCTGGTATCCTTATATAAGAACTGCAAACATTCTGTAAGATGTTCGGCATTAATATTAATTGGTATGTAACCAGTTCAGTAAAGTTTTTTCATTATATTTAAGAACACTTGGCTATCTGTGAAACCATTGTTTCCCACTCAGTAATTGGTAAAAATACTCTTGATATGAGCTAGGACCAAATTTTATTTAAAAGACCAGTAACACCAAAAAGATTCCCAATTAAATTGGCATGGCAGTTATTTAAATACAGCATCTGTAAAAATGTTATCTTTGAACTTAAATATATGAATTTTATTTCTTTATGTCTGTTCTTATTTTTCCTGATAGCAGCCTTGTTGTTTAACAGACCTCATCCAGTCCCACTGTTTTCTAGGGTGCTTACATCGCATTGCTTAACATATATAGAAAATCTGCCCTAAAGCACAACTTGTAAAGCTAAACAGCTAAATATGTTTCTAAACACAATTTAGAGCTGCTGGTAGCACAGACTGAATATATAGTAACTATAAATGCATTTGAGTCATTTTCAATTTTTGGTGCTACTGTTTTTTTTTATTGCTGGCTAGTGATAGCACTGCCCAACTGAAGACCTGCAGAGTGTGCTGATAGTTGTAGGTTAAAGAACTAATGTACTGATAAACTGCTATACAAATGAAATGTACCTTATGTGTTAAGCCGAAACACTAAAATAGCAGAACTTGATATTGCTTTATGTTCTTAAATCGATCCTTAAGTTCCCAGCATTGTTTGAGAGCTTCAGGCAACCATTTTGCATGTCACCGGTTACATGTTAGCCATAGGTTTACATTCAAATCTCACAGCTGGTGCACCCTGGAGGCGTTGATCTTCTGTAGTGCTTCCTGCTAGACTCAGACTGCTGAAGAAGTGCATGCAGAGTGTAAAGGCAGTCAGCAACGAGGTTATTTAGATGCCCTCACAACAATGCAGGCAACAACATATTTAGCTGTAATTTCTGACTTTAGATCTCCTTTAATGCTACACATTCAAAATTACATTTTTCACAGAAAATATCTTGTTAGTAACCCTGCAGTCTCACACATCAACTAGAGGGATCATTCTTCTGTCGAATTACCTGTGTGTATACCTTTAACTGGGATATCATTAAGCAGATGGACATTTTATCATTGTATGGTCATAGACCAAACTTTTTTTTTTTATAGACCAAACTTTGACAGGAGAACACTATTTGCAGTTTGAGGGCCATTTTCCCTGTGTGCAGCAATCTGTAATTTATAGATTGCTGTCAGGAGCAGACGGAGTAGAGAAAACTGACATGTAGATTATAATAAGATGGATCAAAGCGTGTCAGATTTCTGTGTCTTAATTAAACCTCAGCTGCTAGGAAAACAGTGACAACTTTGTCAGGCTGCGCTTCTTGTGAATCCAGCCAACAATGTATTTGATTTAATGAAATGTAACTTAGGACCCCATTTCATGAGTCTTCTGCCTGGACATTTGGTGCATTGTGCCATTCTCCAATAAAAGTCTGGGCTGTATGAGAAAACAATGTATTGTAACAAGCAGAATTTCCATCTGCTGTTTGGTCTCTGTTTTTCGGACTGGGAGCTGAGAGCTCATGTTGGGTTTCTGTTTAGAGAGGCCTCCCATTTAACTATCTTCCTCTGTTGCCCAGGGTGATACGTGAATTATGGACTTCTCTGCCATCTAAGTCTGATGCAGTAATGCTGCTTTTTCTTTTAGTACCTGACAAAAGCCTTTTATCTTAGACTGATCCAGTCACATAGAGCAGCCCAGTCAGTCTCCTAATCAGAAGCAGATATTACAGGCTTACTAGTTCCTATTGCTACAAAATAAATCATATGTCCTTGTTTTATATAGATTCCAGTCAAACTGATACTGATGCAATAAAGAGTAAGAGGCCCCTGCTAGATTTTAAAGAGTGTTTTCTGTTTAAAAGAATGGTGCCACAAGGGAGAGTTTACAAAAAAAAAAAAGCAAAAAAGGATACAGAAGGTTCTAGAGCTTCATTTATTTATTGTGCACTAACTTGCACTATTGAAGCACTAACCTGAGGAAGTATGACATGCTGCTGCTAGCTTTGGGGATGGCACTGGGGCCTGCCAGGACCTTTCCTGTGTCCTGACTGGCCAGTCTTACCCTGCAAAGCCATGATGTCTTCTGCCCACAGATGGGTGGTGGAGAGAACCTTGGAACCATAAGACCCTGCATATTATCAAACAGAGAATTCTAAACTCTGGTTCTTGTGCTCAGAAGTTGTTTACCCTGCTTCTATGGCATATACACCCCTGTGTGGTGATTTCTAGTATTCAACTCAATTTTTTTTTTCTTGAAAGCTTCCAGTGCATACAGCAAAGCTGCTTGTACTGCTGGCACAGGGTGAGCCTCTGCTACCTTCACTACAGTGAGAGTGGGGTGTCCTGCAGGGGGTGAATGTAACTGGACAAGCATACGCTCATATTTGTTTGGGGGGGGGGGGGGGGGGGGGGGGGGGGGGGGGGTGCAGGCATAACCTTTGCAGGGGGTTAACAGACTTACTTACACCACTGGATGTTATTCCACTGCTACCCAGTAGGAAAAACTTCCTTTAAGCAAAATAAATAGATAACAGCTCCATGTGCTATTTTTCCTTTTCAATAACACTTACCTGACCAGCAGGGTCAAGCAGGGTTGACAACCCGGTTGCATTTTTTTTAAAAGAGTCATTTGTACCATTATCCTACAGTTTCTATAGGCAATGTAATGTGAAGTGACCTAGTTCTAGATACATTAGAAAATTAGTGCTGTCATTTATTGTATAGTCTAGGGGTCAGCAAACTTTGCAGAGGATGAGCCATTTTCCTCACTCCTACACTGGGGAAATTTTTTACAGAGCCTCAAAGGGGGAGGAGTGCACGCTCCCAATCACATGACCTGCTGACATCTTATCAGAAGAAGTGTTGTAAGTCATGGGCAGGACGAGTGAAATGCGTTAAGAGCCACAAAAAGGCAGCTGAAGAGCCACATGCGGCTCGGGATCCGTAGTTCGCCTACCCTTGGTATAGGCTAATGAACTGACACTATATGTTACTGCAATTATTACTCTCCTGTGTATGGAAGTCTCCTCCTCATTCAGAATGTAAGCTCTATGGGGCAATGACCTCAAATCTCTTGTTTCAATCATGGCCTGGCATTGAGAGTAATTTACTTCATGATTTTATGCTTACAATTTACTTCACTTTTATTATGTTAAACACTTTGCCCATGTCTGTATTAGAATTGTACAGCACTGCGTAACTTATTGGTGCTTTATAAATAAAAATACGCGTACATACATACATGCGCCACAGCCCTACACACCTTTGTGCACGTGTTCAGTGTTTTTTTTTTCAAGGTTTCCCTTATATGAGTGCTACATCTGGGGCAGTAACTTGTTTGAAAATCGTTTGTTTTGTACCCTGTGATATATACACAGACCTATATACACAGAGGGCCATTAAATAAATGGAAGTCCCCTTTGCGCAGCTTTATATATGTAGTTATTCACACAGACCTAAGTGAAGCCATTTCTCTCTGACCCCTTTCCACTTCCTCACCCCCTCCCTTCCTTTCTCTAACCTCCCTGCACTGTTCCTCTCTCTGCTGTCTCCATACATCACAGTTACGTTGAAAGGTCAGGCGGGTTAGTGGAATCAGTGACCTTGCATTAAGTTGGAAGACTGGTTGGCCCCTGTTAAACCCCTCAGGGAAAAGCTCTGCCTAATGAAATACAGAGATGGAAGGAAAATAAATAAAAAAGAATCTACAGCCAAATGTAACCATTTCCACTTAACTCTTCCCTTACTCACCTGGCACTGAAGATTCACTGATGTCTGATTTAAAAGAAATACAAGAAATAACAGATACAGTTTGGTAAATAAAATAATCCATAAAGGGAAAATGTATTCAACATTTCTGTTTCTTTTTTTTTTTTTTTTGAGGTTATGTTATAAATATTAACCTAATGTGTAGCTAAAAAAGCTCTTGGGATTCTTGCAGTGTTTTTTTCTAGGAGGATATCTGACCAGAAAGGTAAACTCCCAGATTCTAGGTATAAACAGGATTGTGATCATTTCTATGCCCAGCAACTGTAAAGGTTTGATACTTGGACAAGAGAGTGTACAGCCATCTGGAGATGGAACATGGGATAAAGTGTATGTAGAGTAGGATTATAGGATTTTGTATCAGTTAAAACAATAGCCAGTCAGAGAGAGGATTACAAAGGAAGGGCCCCCTCACCCCATGGTACACTACAGGAGTTGCAGCGGTGGAGGTTGGGCCCCCTGGAGCATCAGGTTTGGTCACCACCACAATTGCCGTAACCCCTGTAGGTTCGCCAGTGGTTAAGGTGTATTTGTGAGACCTTTTTTTTTTAATTTCATTTTGGAAAAATCTCCTAGGCCCCCTGTACAGTTAAGAACACTCCCCCTCCCCGCCAGAATAACTTTACTGGGTATATAAACATACCTTACGCCATATGGTATATTCAATAATTGTCTATATTTTTCCATTAAACAGGTACATTCTATTAGTTTTACATTCTAGCATTTTCTGACTATTAATGACTGATATTTTTTTAAATTTACAAAACAGTCATCACATTGTGCTGCAGTCCAGATGAGCCACTTGTTTTTCTTTATCAAGTGCCATAGGCTCGAAACATGTAGTGTAGAAAGTTTTGCAATAAAGTACGCTTTGAAGATATTTTGTCTTTGCTCTGTTTACTATTTCATTCGAATTGTTTGCATAGTGGCGGAGATGTGTGGAGTACCAAAGCACCTGGGGATTTAAATGTACACACATTACAATCTTCAATTCAACCTATACTTTGTACAGTGCTTCATAACCTGTGGCGCTTTATAAATAAAAATATACAATATAATATATAATACTTTGTACAGTAAGTTATATTCAATCGTTTTTATAGTTTCCCCATTAAACAGCTAAATGCTTAGCATGAAATTATTTTGTAGCATGAATAAAAATGCTAGATGGAATATTTAAAAAAATAAAAATAAAAACAAATGTCTCAGATTTTTTCTCCTTGATTATCTTACAGTGAAGGAAGAAAGTCTCTAATGCATGTGTGTGAAGGGTAGAGCTGTATAGGCTTCTAGAAGCAGAGAAGAGGATAGCAGGATTTTGTAAGCAGTTAAATTAGATATGTGCCATACATTCTGGTGGTTATTGGCTAAAGTCCGAATTATTGCATAAAGGTGTGAATTCACCCACTAAAGACAGTAGCAACAGACTGCTACTGTCGCAGTCGCATCTTTATAATGAGAATATTGTTGCAGTCACGACCTTACTATAGAAATATTTTTTTTGCAGTCACAACTTTACAAATTGTCACAATCTTGACTTTACAATGGGAAAATAGTCACAGTCACTGATTTGCTATGGAAATCTGCTGTTTGAGAATTCGACAGTCGATTTCTCACTTTAGTCCATTACCCCCTCTGTCTGTGTCCATTACATCTGTATGAATGAGAATCTGGGATCCCAGGACATGTTGCGGAGGAGAAATTTGAGATGCTTTTAAACGTTTCCACTTATTAAAGATTGTTCTTCATCTTTACTAGAACTTCACTCTATATATTGTATGGGAGGTAATATCTACAGGGATCTCCAGTTTTTGACAAAACTGGTAAATTAGTGTAAAGCAACTGATGTAGCATATGTAGACTTCAGCCAGGCATTTAACAGTTTGCTGCATGCAAAGGAAGTGAAGAGGGTATGACTTTGGCTGAAAGGTAGGGGGAGACAAAATGTGGTAGCTAATGTAGTAATCTTTGGGGAAAGACTGGTACAAGTGATGTACTGCAGATATTGGTGTTGGCTCCTGTTCTGTTAATATATTTATAAATGTTAATGTAAGGTACTGTATGTTTTTTCCAGATGATACAAAGATCTGCAGTAGAGCTGATTGCTAAGAAGGTGTGAACCAAAGGCAAGGTTATATGTGAAAATAGCAGAAATGATCAAATATATGAGGTCATTAAAGTAGAAAAATATAAAATAGTGTATTTTTAGGACATAAAAAAATCAAAACGTAGAAGACACGCTGAGTGGCAAGATGAAGGAGTAATGGTTTCAGATGATTTTAAAGTAAGGAAGCAGTGTATTAAAGCAGCAGGGAACAATAACCAAAAATGCTCTAGAATCCCATGATTTCATTTCATTTCAGAGTAGTTTCCAGATTAATTATGCACAATAAAACATATGTCTTGTATAGATCTATACTGTGGCTGTGCTCAAAAGCACCAAATTCTGTGAGCACTATTACCTCTGTAGCTAATCTCCTATATTTCCATTTTAATTACCATTCTCTATGATAGTGTCCTTCAACCTATGGTTGTTGCTGAACCACAACTTTAAGATTCCCTGTGTCATCCTATTTTAGCAAATAGCCAGAGGTTGAAGATCACTCCTCTATAACTTTTGTCAGAGTGAAAAGGATGTCAATTTTGCTGTAGGTCATTCACTCCAGAAGTTTGCACAAATACAATGTATGCATGTATCAGAGTCCATCACCCTGTGACTTTGTCACAGCCCAAGCTAAATCCCTTTTTATTCCCCCTACAGAACAGGAGCTGGCTCTACCTCTCTCCCCCTCAATCAGGCTGTAAAAACAAACTGTTTTACAAGGATTTTAAATATTTTACTGGCTCATTTTCAGCCTGCATATCATAGCTGGATTCTTTTATATAAGGTTATGAGCTACTTTACTGGCTTCTCTGAGCACACTGCGGCCAGTAAAGAAACAATATAAATGTTATATAAGATTTATATTCCTGCCACAGCGCTTAAGCTTCCAGATTGTACAGATGGGGGTGGAATGGGGCCTCGTCCACCATATGATACAATGAAACTGTGCAGCTATACACTTCAGCTTGCATTCCTAAAATAAATACCAGCAGCCCCATTAAAGTTAATGCAGTTTATAAATAAGGCACCAAATATTAGAGTCATGAAAACACATTTAATGCATGAAATAGGACTCATAAAGAAGTACATTGCTTTCCATCATCATCTGGAGAGTGTAAAGACATCCAAAAAGTGACTAAGACATTGAGCAAATAAAGTTAAAGATGGTTGATGGATTGTTCCTGAGAGCACATAATCTACACTATTTATTTATTAATATATTTATTTATTTGTGCATATTTATACGTCTTCCTCAGCACTTTACACTATTATGATTGGTCGTATTACTAAACCATCAGATATATTCCCAAAGTCAATACAAAAGGTTACACAAAAACACAATAGAAACCCATTATCCTGGTACTGTATATCCACCCACGCTTTGTACCTTATGCAATTATCTCTAGATGCTTGGCAGCTTCCAAAGAATAATTCTGTATTTTTCCAGAAAATAACTTCTAGATTTGCCAGAGGATCTTTGAAAATCATTCAATAGGAAAATAGAATGTAGGATATAAAGAGAGAAATGAACACTACCCAACAATGAAACGTACTATATTTATGACTAAGCAATATTCTGTAAGATCCTTGTACTGTGTATAATGAAACAGCAAAAAGGGAGAACAATAAACATACTGTACCTGCTGCTGGTACATCATTAATAAGTGCAGCACCAGCACAATAGCATAAGGACCAATTGATCCAGGAAGTGTTTCTGGTGGGACATTAATTGTCAGACACCAGGTTCATGTATGCAGGAAGGTGCCAGTCTCCATGCTGACTGCTGTGTATTTCATTTTGCTGGTTCATGACCATGTTTGTTGTTCTGTTTTCCAAAGCTTTACTACTTTTATATTGTTGTTAACAGCTTTGCTTAGTCTGAGAGTATTTAAAATGTCTAATGTGTAATTAGATCAGCCACATGTGCACTTATGCTCTATAGCAGTTGTAGCCCTGGTGAAAATCCACTTATTGGGTTTTCACCCAGCCTACAAATAGTCTTACTTTGCCTTTAACTTTAGTCCTCTGAGGGCTCATCTAATATATAGGAGCTCCCTCTTGTGTTTAAAACTCACATTTACTTAGTGTGCAGGTGTTCTCTAATTACAAGGCCTAGCCTTGAATTGTATCCTTTGGTTCTTCCCATACTGGAGGAAGTTTATAAATAAAAGTTGTTACAGAGATTTCTTGCCTTTTGCTGGGGGTGCTGCAGGAGCAGCATCTCTGTTTCCATCAGGCTTATATATATCAGCTCACTTTAGGGAGTGAGAGTGCTAGGTAGGGACTTATCTATCTGGGTAGCAATAGAGCCCAACAGGAGTCTAGATACCTAGGAGGCCTGGTGCACATCTGACCACCAAATCAGAGTGCATAGTCAGGGTGCTATTAGGTCAAGCGTAGGATCCAGGGATAACCACCCTGAAGACATTCCTGTGATAACCCTCTCACCTGTGGTATGAGGCCTGCTGTGCCCTGCATCTCCTCTGAGGATCCACATACAAGATTCTCTGAGGGTTTAGACTGTTGGTAAATATGAAATACTAAATACCCTGTGCATGCTGTACATATGTATCTATGTGTTACTTATTATATTGAAATCTCTTTGCTCCTGTGTATTCTGTGGCTGAGTTAACTATATGTGCTGCTGTTTCTTTAAATATATTTTCATGTTAATAAATGCGGTTATGGTTTTGCAAAAGAACTACTGGCACCCTAATTTTTATAAGTATAGTACACACCATTTAAATCCTACTCCTAAAGTAAGCAGGGCTCACCCCCTTGAGGTGTCTCATGCCTGGGTAAAGTTTTATTCTGAATGTACTAAGTGTGCAGTTGTTAGTAAATATCACCCACCATAACGTTACACAGTGGTTCTTAACCAGGTGCGTGGGAAAGCATGTCCAAGGGTGTGAGAGAAGCTTCTAAATTCAGTTAATGTTATTTCCTATATACATAAAAAGAAATATATTTTTCAAGGGGGTACGAGAACACATTTTCTGATCATTAATAGGTTAAGAACCATTGCTCTATAGGAACAAATGTTGGGAAATGTTATAGTTATTCCACTTACTGTGTATGTTATATGAGCACATGTACTGTATATTAGATGCAAACATAATGTTAATATATATCCAGTATTGTGAATTGTATAACTGTTAACAACTTGTATTATAATGCACTCATTGTCAAACACCAGTTCCATCCATATATGCAGGAAGGTCCCAGTTTCCATGCTGACTGCTGTGTATTTCATTTTGCAGATACTACTGGCAGTACAATGGAAATGAATGTGTGGCAAATCACCTTGTGTGTCACAGGCCTTAAAGGAGTACTAAAGGCTTGTTCTTTCTAGTGATGATTCTTAAGGTGGTAAGCACTTACTGATTTCTTCTGGTCTTGACAAGTGCAGCTGTTTCTGTTTTGGCGAATTGAGCAAGCACAGTTGCAGTTTTACATCAGAATTCTGCTACTGTGCTTGCTCAATTTGTCAAAATCCAACAGGAACAGGAAGTGAAAAGGATTGCAGCACTTGTGAAGGTCAGAAGAAATTGTTTTTATATAGAGAGTAGGAGGCAGTGCTGGAGCATAAAAGACCTATTGGTAATTATTTCCCCCTTAAGAATCACCCCTAAAAGGAACAAGCTTTGAGTACTCCTTTAAATAGATATTTTCTGGAAACTGCATAGTAATTCACAATAAACACTACAGTGTTATTTATGGCCTCATTAACTCACTTAGCTTGTAGTAACATAGCTTAGGTTTTCACAAAGTACACAGTAACTTGTGTATTCAAGCCAGTACTGTAACCAAGCTGATGATGGCAGCTTTGAGCCATAGATTT
The DNA here is from genome assembly GCA_019650415.1 of Pipa parva. Classification (NCBI taxonomy): domain Eukaryota; kingdom Metazoa; phylum Chordata; class Amphibia; order Anura; family Pipidae; genus Pipa; species Pipa parva. The sequence goes on from WMED01006465.1 coordinate 14,084, forward strand.
TGGCCAAGAGCCATTCCTGTGGACTTGAGGACATTAGAGGTCAGCAAATTCCTGCTGATCCTTGTTGTCGATGAAAAAGGGTAATACCAATGATGTCATTAACAGTAATGTTAATAAGATGTACACAGAAAATGTATATATTAGGCAGGTTAACGCCCTCATTATCACTGCACCCTTTCTGACCTGGATTAGGAGGTACAATTTGTTAAACCATTTGCTGTCTCTGACTATACAACTATAAAACAATTATGTTGACCCAAATTTCAGGTCATTTAGTTGCCTCAGTGAACCTCTATATAGAAGACTGCCTAATTACACATGGCAAAACTGAACACCCTTAGCACTGTAGATGTAAAATGGGGAATTCCTGGCAGATTTCCTAGTCCACCCGCAGTCCGGTTCCCACAGGAGCTATTTTAAGCCTAAATACGCAGAAATTGTTATAAACAGGTTCCGGTCACATGGGAATCTGGCCTACTTTCCCAAAGAGTATAGAAGCTTCTCTTGGGTCTCAGCCAACACAGGGTGACTTTACCCTTTGGCCATAATTGATATTAGCTGAACATGTTGGTGGTTGTTCCATAAACATCTTTGCAAGTTACTTGTTTTCAATAGTTAAATGAACTGATACACTGATAAATAATCTGAACCAGTATTTCTTATTATGGTGTAATTTATCAAAGTATGAAATATTCAGTAACATTGGGCCTTACTGACTAAAATCCAAATTCACCTGTTGAAGTCACTTCGTTACATTTCGAGTCATGTCATCACCAAAATTTATGAAGCTGCGGACAGATTTGTTGAAAAAGCAGACTATCGTTAGTGACCAAATCGCAAATTTTCCACATAGCAGGGTTTGATAAATAAGCGATCATGAAGGAGTGGCAACTAGATGCAAATTAACACCTTAACGCAACTATTCAGCCTTTAGTCAATAAGGCACTAATTCTTGCACATTGTCAGTATGAAGTCATAAATATACAGTAGTTACATTAGCATTTTCTTCTTTTTTGAAGAACACAATGAACAATGAATGATCAGCAGATAAATGTGAAGATGACATCAGTTCCCTTCAGTACAGCAATTTATTAAACTTTTACCAGAATACATAACAATGCCTACTAAGGCTTGACTATGCACGGAATTCACATTGTGGCATTTTGCTTCATAGCAGAATTAATTTGCATGAAAGTGAATGTGCACAAGTAAAAGCACTATGCAATGGCTCTTATGGTGCATATTGGCACAACATAATATGGGGATTAGGATTCCCCTATTATTTTACATTTAGCATCATAACTGCTGTTTTAGAAATGATCATTTAAGCAGCAAACATATTTTCAAGGTAGAAGACAACATTTTAAAGAAAAATGCTCTTTACCTTCTGCATATATGTACTTTTATATCAGAACTGCCGTAAGATAGGTCTAAAATGGTTAATGTTATTTAGCCAGAAGGGTGAGAATTGAGAGTGTCCCTAGTTCCTGAGGATTTTATGCACAGGCTGCATTAATCCTTCTCTGACTGCCCCAGTGGAATGTAGGTCAGATACAGAGGCTTCTACCCAGTAGCGCTTTACACTCATTGGCTTGGCAGGATGTCATCGGGTCACTGTCACAATGCAAAGAAAGAAAACCTTTCCAATTGTAGCTTTGACACAATCTAACCATGTTAGGGCAACAATTTAGCCCATTGTCATTAGAACAAAGGGCACCCGGAAAGACAAAAATGTGTACTATCATTATTTGGACAAAGTGTCACTTTGCAGAAACACGAATCTCTCATAAGCCTGGTCATCAGGCAATGACCTGTATCTGCCCTACTGTCACTTCAGCACATTGTCACTAGGCAAAGAAATAATTTGTATGTATATATGTATACTTTTTTTTTTTAATAAAGTGCCACTATGATACTCAGCACTGAGCTGAGCCCAATACGTTTATAATGCAGACATGGGGAAGTGCTTAATGTAGTACAAGTGAAGTTAATTACAGGTAAAGACTTATCACTGTGTAAGTGTTGTGGTATGACTTGGAGGAGACAAGAAGAGCTTACAATCCATGTTCACAATGTTCAATCACTAAGGCCCAAGTCTATAGGCAAAATTAGACCTGCTCTTTTAATTGCCACTTAAAGATGGTATCAAGAACCTAAGTGCACCTTGTTGTCACAGTGTTTATAAGCATGCCATTTTGTTTGAACTACTGCTTGCTGAACACATTAGAAATAATGGAACACTTAAATTGGGGCTTATTCACTAAGGTCTGAATTGTTGCGTGTAGGTGCGAATTCGCAGATAAAGACAGTCGCAATAGGCTGTTACTGTCACATCTTAATAATGAGAATATTGTCTCAGTCGCAACTTTATTATGGGAAAATTGTTGCAATCTTCACTTTAAAAAATTGTCGCAACTTTACAATGGGGAAATTGTCACGGATTTACTATGGGAATCCGCTGTTTGAGAATTCGACAGTAGAATTAGCACCTTAGTGAATTACCCCCTAAAGGGTCTGATTGTCAAAATGTGGATTCACCTTGCTACAATTCGAGTCACCTTGCCAAAATAGATGCAAATTCACTTGTCAGTATTGACTAAGTGGAGAATACACCTGTCAAACAAGTAGACAGCAGCAATCGCTGTGGCATGTGTACTGTGCATTTTCATACATAATATACACTTTATCTGTATTCTGAAGGAGCAGAATTTCCCCAGTGAAGCATTACATTTTATAAATTTTAAACATATTATATATAATATATAGGGCTGTTGCATACAAGTGATGAATACAGTATGTATTGCCTAATGCCCAGTTTGGTACAGTGACTCTGATAATGAATGGTTTGGAAAGAAATGACCAGTACGTTAATACAAATCGTTCTGTTGTCTTTTTGTTTTACTGTTTTATTAAATAACCAATATTATTTAATACCACACTCTCCTATTATATCAGTCCACATGTAATCCACAAATTTCTATGCACCTGAATTAATCAGCTCAAAGTTGTGAATGTAAAGTATGGTTAAATATCTTGTACAGTTTACATGTGTTAATTGTGTGCATAATTAATTAGTTCTGCTTTCATTTGCAGAGAAAACTGCCGGTGCCAATAACTGTAGGTCTTTAAGTGTGCCATGAAAAATGTACTTGATATCAGTATATATTTGTCCACAGTAAATTCAATCATTTACTGATGCTCATGGTTAACTAGTCCAGTTTTATATTTTGCTCTACCGCACTGGCAACAAAACTAGCAAAAAAACAGATGCAAAATGTCAACATTGCTCTTTCTTTTGATTTTTCCTGCATATGGTTAACTAATGAGAAATATAGACATACTGTAGGATCACAATAAACATCTATGAACAGATCCATGTGAGGATTAGGTTAATTCAGTCCAATATGGCAATTTGTTAACCACTTGTCACTGCTGCTATTCACAAAGTCCATTAATGCTCTGAATTTACAAACAGTGGCCAAATAGATGCAAAGTTTAGTGAATTCATTTGGGAAAGAGAACTCACTCTTTCAAGAATCAACTCCAAAAATTGAAAGGAAATTTGAACTAAAAATAAATAAATGGGAAGTCCCTTAGGGCCTTATTAATCAAAGTCCAAATTCACCTGTCGAATTCACTTTGTTACAGTTTGAGTTACTACACCGAAATAGTTGCAAATTCACCTATTCATGAAGCATTGGATAGATTTGTCAGACACTGTCTGATGCGTAGAGTGGCATAGTCAGTTGAATAGAAGTAGGATGCAAAGTCATGTGAATTTATGTGAATTTTCCCAGTGATGTGTAGTGACGTAATCCTCTAACCTCACCATATCCCTAACTGTATATAAGTGAATAATACATCTATTTCTATGTCACCTTGTCTCTAGCTTATGTGGTCATGTAGCTGCAGTCACCATTGTCATTTTTAAATAAACAGTCACCTTGCGCAACAACGGGGCCCTGCCATCAACCCCCTATTTGCCACTTTGATGTAGCGAAGGCAAACTGGTGAATCTGGAGCAGTACACCTGTCTGAATTCACTTCTTCGACAGACTCTGATGCTAGCTAATTAGGCAAAGTACCAGTGTACATACATGTAAAGTATTGTGAAGTGCTCCTTAAGTCTGCAACTATCGTATGTGTCTAAATTAGTCACATATTGGTCACATCACAGAGTTTGCTAAATACCAGTCTATGAAGAAGTGGTGAACAAATGTGAATTCACAACTTTTCGGTCTTTCATGAATATGGCAGTTAGTGCTTTGAGCATCCTAACCAGATTACTGTACAGTATATGTGAGTGGTAAACAGAGGCGGGTAGTAACTAGTTACTTTTACTCAGTTACATTTACTCAAGTAGTTTT
>WMED01006466.1:0-18449 GCA_019650415.1 Pipa parva
AGCGTCGTAACCCTGAAACGTCGTAACTCGAGGCCGTCGTAACCCGAGGACCACCTGTATTATATATATTAAACCCATAGTACAGCAGTTCTCAACCTGTGGGTCGCGACCCCGGCGGGGGTCGCGAGGCCGTCCCACTGGGGTTGAGAACTGCTCCGGCACCCGGAAGTGCCCGCAGGAACCCTTCTTATAAGGCTTCCTGTGAGGTGACATCGGGCGTTTGGCCGAAACGTCATCACATGTGGCGCGGTGACATCAGCGCCGGGGGTCGCCAGCCAAAAAGGTTGAGAACCGCTGCCATAGTATAAAGAATGACTAAGTGCCTTATAAGAAGACTAAAGAGCCTGTGCATATGACAATTTTATAGCATTCAAGACTTTATGGGAGAATTGTTGCAGTTGTAAATTTGCTAGGGGAATGCGAATTGACAGTTCGAGAATTTGAGAGTTGAATTCAGACTTTAGAGTTTTTGCCTCCTAGTATTGAGGCCAGAGTTATCCTAAAATATAAGTGCCAGGGCTGTGGGTGTAGAGAAAGTCTGTGCTCAGAGTATGATCCAGCAATTTTTAGGTCACTTTCCCTTCACGGCACCAACCTTTAGGGCAAGGACAAAGAGTTGTGTAAAGGTTCAAATCCACATTCATTTGGCACTTCATGATCTTCACATATTCAGCAAACTCTGAGGTGTGGAAAATTTGCAACAAATTTGGACACTCGCAGCAAGTGAAAACTTGCAGAGCTCTTGGCCTCACTTTGCAGGCCCGTGCACAGATCGTCAGGTTATTCAGCAACTGTTGGTGGAGTAGCTGAATTCCACAAGTCATATTGTGTCACATTCTCCAGTTTTATTTCAACAGATCAAAGTGGAAAATTAGGAGGTTTAGGGTTCCTACTTTTTGACTACACCACACTACACAAGAAACTGCTTCCAATGTCATTTACGTCTTCACTAATGGGAGTCCTATGTTTAGTGAATAAGTAATAATTAGTGAATCAGACTATCCGAACAGACCAACACAAATTGATGAGCAATCACTTCAACAGTGGAATTCTCTCTTTGATGAATAAGCCCCTCAGTGCAAAATTTACTAAAGTCCAAAATGGGTGAAAAGGTCACCAATTCCGTTTTCGACCTTTTCGCCTCTGTTTTGTAGCCACAGTTAATTTTTTTACACTTTATTATACATTGCTTTGTAGATTATTTTAAATTGCATTTTGACCAACAGCTAGCCAACTATATTACACATTACTTATTAACCAGTGTCCAGTTACTATAAGAAATTAGCAGCTATTCAGTTACATTTAATTTACTTTCGTCACATTGTTGCTCAGTCACAGTTCATTTACTCTCAGTCCTGCAGATAACCAAATACTGTATTTTTTTTTTGCTTACAAACAAGTGGCTAATCTCTTATATTACACAGTAACGCAGCTCTGCAGCGCTGTCACCAGCAGCTATACAACTATATTATCCATTCATTTGTAGCTAGTGTTCCGGGGCTTAGGGACAATCAGCAGATAATCAGTTATATTATTTATTTTCCATTAGCCGTGATAACCAAAAATATTAGTCAATGCTTTGCAGAACCAGTACTGGCAGGAGACCACCAGCTAAAAGTCATAAATCTAATAGAAAAAGCACCAGTTACAGCATGCCCCAGATGCAGTACAATCTGCCTCTGCTTCATAGTTACCATATGAAATGCTCAGAGACATATATACAGCAGTGAAGGCACCAAGTTACGAAAAGTGACGACACTCACCAGCTCCTTCCCCCAAAGCACAGGCGCTGATGAGTTACATCATTGTGCTTGTGTCAGGGAAGAGCTTTTTCAGGGATATCCTATTGGCGACCAAGCACTCCTTCAGTGTAGACCACGGATCTGACCTGAAAACTGTCAGGTACGCTGAAGTAGCGCTCGCTCTCTGGGGGAATCGAAGATAGCAGCGACAGTGCGCGTGCCCTCTCTGGCATACCTGCCATAGGTTCGCCACCGCTGCTATAGAGTAAAGTGACAGTAATACTATAGTTTTCAGGCTCACACTTTAATCTCTTTTTGAATAGAGGGACCACATTTGCAACATGCCAGTCCTTTGGAAAAGTCCCTGTTATTACAGATATATTGTATTACTAAATATTGTCAGATGAATACATTGCTGATCTGCTCACTTCTGGGTCTATGTGAGTGACATCAGTCCCTCACATAGACACGCCCCCCAGAGTTTCAGCGAAACTAACCAACTGCGCCTGAAGTATGTATGTATCGTTATATTGTATGTATGTATACTGTAGATATATAGGTATGTATAGTTTGCCACTACAGTTCCCCTTTAACAAGGATTATATATTGTATTCTTCGAATGTGTGTGCGAATTCTTTTCTATATTTTTCTGCACCCAATGTTTTAAGATATCAAATTGTGTAAGTCATCACTGAGCATGCACGAACATTGCTGTTGCATCAGTACATCATAGCACTATCATACTGCCTTCTTTCTTAATAATGCCTGCTCCATTCTTGTAGACAATTATCCTTTCATAAATTGTGCAAGGTACACTTTACAAAATATCATTTTCAGTTACAGCTTTATTTCTCCTTTAATATAAGGCAAACTCCTCCCCCTTTCCAGTATTTCCAGTCTCTTCTGAACAATGTTCATTCCTCTTGGTTTACTGCCCAGCAATGCCATGTTTCCACTATCCCCACTGATATTCCAGTATCATCATTTTTGTTAAATATTAATATTTCTAGTTTAGCCATTTTATTAGTTAAGCTTCTAGCATTTGGCATGATATATTTTAGCAGCTTTTGCTTATTTTTAATTTTAACCCTGACCTTTATCAACTGTTCTAAGCCCTCCCTCCATTCCACATCCAGTAACCTGCACAGTGTATGTGGCACCAATGTGACAATCTAGAAACATTACAAAACTGTGCACTGGCTAATGGATACTATGCAACAGTTAATAGTAAAATAAAATATTCATGTAAATAATAGCAGGATACTAAATAAAAATTTTTAAAAATAGCAATTTATTAAAAAATGTCTGTTCTGGGATGAATAAAGAAGTGTCAAAAAATGATTTATCCCCTTTAATAGTGTTGCCCTTTAATGGCCACTGTGTTGTGCAGGTTTTTTGTTAATCATAACAAAAGCTGGCATGAGTAAAATGAAAGGAATAGTCTATGGGGAGTTTTTTTTTTTGATGAAACGTGTTAATATGGAAAAAGCCAGCACCACAGCAAGTCAAGCTAGATATTTTCTGTACCTCTAAAAAAAAAGATTCACTGTAGAATACTATATTACTGAGTTAGATTGCCCCCTGTTGTCTGATGGCTGAAAAACAGTTAAAGCCATTACTCTGCAGCTACACTGTGCTCGATCTCTATAGACACATCTGTTTTTACCTCGATTTTGGATTGTTCTGTGTTGCGAGACCGGGCTGAACTGCTCCACTTCCTTAAAGGTATAGGGGGTTATTCACTAAGGTGCGAATTAAACTGTCGAATTCTCAAACAGCGGATCTCCATAGCAAATCCGCAGCAATTTCCCCATTGTAAAGTCCCAACAATTTTTTCCATAATAAAGTCGCGACAATTTTCCCATAATAAAATCGCGACTGAGACAATATTCTCATTATAAAGTCGCGAGCAGCCTATTGCAACTGTCTTTATCTGGTGAATTCACACCTGTACGCAACAATTCGGACTTTAGTGAATAACCCCCATAGAGTCATCTCCAAATCTTCCATTTTTTTAAAATAGTCATACTTTATTTCTGGGACATCCACAAACAACACTGCACTGTGATTTGTTTATTTTTTTGCCAATGTCAAGGATATGCATTTCTTCATAAAATTGCTATTAAAGGGACACTAACATTAGTAAAAAAAATAGTAGTAAATAAATAAATAGTTTCTTGGGGTTGGTTTACTGGTTCTAAATTAAGGGAACTTACTGGATGTTGGGGTGTTAGGAGCTGACGCTGCAAGACTGGAATTGGGCACAGTTGCCGGGTTCCCTGGGCAATATTGACCCCACTGCAACCCTTATTGTTACACCAGTGTGCCTTGGTAAAGAAAGCACTTGCCAATTATCCCAGCAAAGTTCTGTAATTTTTTTGACTTTGGGTTAATCTGATTTTAAATCAAAAGGTCTGATAGATACGAACACAATATCAGGTCCACTTAGAGACATGGTTACCTAAAGCAGGGAGAGCTGAGCTGTTTTTTAATTAAGCTCTTTATTGTTTATGGTAAAAAAATACAATAGCCCGTGTGGATTATACCACAGGAAACAATGGATACTGTTTTTCCTGCTCTGCTGAAAAACAACTAGTGTGACCCTGACCTTAGCTGAAAACTAAAAGCAAACACTACAGGAATTGAAGCAATCTCCCTGCTTCTTTGGATAATAGATACTTAATCCATACATTCATTCCTTATACAGGTACTTTGGAGTATAGGTACCCTCCCTTGAGTATACTGGATTTTCCTTAATCCTGGCAAGGCATATCTTGTCTCTCAAAGGGTCCAGCACAGGAACTCAGTCACTCTGGACTGCCTGTAGGTAATCTCCACCCTATAGAGAGCCTATAGCTAAACTCCAGCCTGCACCCAGGCAGGAAACTGAGGACCACAAACCCACAAAGAACAGAACTATTTATAGACTGGGTTTACTCCTCCATGCTATATTCACAGATAGATATCACATTTCTATATTGCAATAATACATAGCACCAGCAGGTGGCACAGTTACTACACCCCTGAGAGTAACAACTCAAATTAGATTAGCGGTTCTCAACCTAGTTGAGACCGCGACCCACCTGGGTTGACGTCACGCGTGACGTATCGAGCCCAACGTCGTTGCGTGTCACGTGATGACGTTCGGGTGAAACGTCATTATGTATGCATGTCATGTGGTGACATCGGGTCTGAACGTCATCACGTGACACATGACGCGATGACGTCGGGCTCGATACATCACCATGCAGGAACCCTATATAAAGGGACCTGTAGTCTCTTTCGGCTTCAGCATTGTGTTCGCAACCCCTGTGAGAGCCAAAGGGGTTGAGAACCGCTGAATTAGATAGATATAAAGTATTTAACACTGTAAATACATAACTCATAAGGAAATTGAATATAACCATTTCCAATTTCTTACAGTTCGGTTTGAAGTTTGTTTCCTTTAGCCTATCAGATGGTTTCAGAGGCTTTAAAATGTCCCCACCCCCTCTCCTCGGCACCTGATTATACAGGTTTGGAAAGCGACAATTTTCCCATAATAAAGTTGCAACTGCGACAATATTCTCATTATTAAAGACGCAACTGCTACAATAGCAGCCTATTGCAGCTGTCTTTATCTGGCGAATTCGTACCTATACACAACCATTTGGACTTTAGTGAATAACCCCATAAGTGGTCAACTGCATTTCTCCAGCAGATGTTTTTAGATATTTTACTTGAATTGTCTCCTACACTGTGGGGTGTATTTACTAATGGATGATAAAAATGGCTTATGTCACCACTAAGAAGGTAATGATTTGAAATGCATTACCTCATGTCTTACGATCTCCAGAAAATCCCACTTCCATATATATTAGCACATGGTTCATCAAGCTTAAACTAGTGAAAATACACTTATATTTTGTCTTGTTAAGTCCTATTTTGAACACCTAATTGAAGTAGGTGATAAACCAATTTGTATAAAATTAGAATGAAATGAACTTACTTTGCAGAAATCTATCACACTTATGTTAAAATGTTAAAGCGACGGTGTGTTATCTCAGTGGTGACAGAAAACTGGGGTCTGAACAGGAATAATGGAGGTGCTAATTGCACATTGTTTGCCAATACTGGGATTTCTATGAGATGTAAATGCTTCTTATTCTGACAATACAAAGCAGAACTCCAGAAAATAATGACCTTATAAGGTTATCTAAGGTTATACCTCACATTTGACTATTCCCTCAAAATGAATATGCATAAAATACATACTTCTGCTGCATTATCCAAGCTAAACTCATACAAAAGGTTGAAAGATACAAGTAATATTGTATTGTCACAAAGTGGTAGGATATAAGTGCTGCTGAGTGATTAGTTATATCATATATAGTACTATAGCACAATCTAATAGAGTTCAGCTTATTGACTCAAACATTGTGAACCCTCATCTTCCTCAATCCCCCCCCCCACCTACGTTTCACCACCTACTGGGGCGCTGTTTGTTCATTGGTCATTTTGTGAATCAAATGTTACTCATGTATAAGTCGAGGACCGTTTTTGGGCCAACAATTATGAAATTTGCTATGACCTATGGATAAGTCGAGAGTAAAACTAGGGTTTTTTGTTAGCATAACATATTAAAGAATTGTTGTAAAAATACAAGATAGCAATAAGATTTTATTTATTTCCGTCAGCTACAGTTTAGTGTGTGTTCTCCTTTAAGAGGCAGTCCCTGACTGCATGTGCTTCTGTTTGCTGCCGTCTGGCCCGTCTGTGAGAGTCTACAATGGGTGGATGCTGTTAACAGGCTTGCCCAACCCCCGGTGAGTTTATTCAGTGCTCTTGTGTGTGTGTATGTGCTGTGTTACTTACAGATTCGGGTCAGTGCCTCTCCTGCTGTGCTGTGCTGTGTCTCAGCTCCAAGCAGCTCTCTCTAGCTTGCTCTGCTGATCGCTTTTTTTTTTGCTCTCAAACCTAACCTCAGTCATGTATAAGTCGACTGTACTATTTTACATGACTTTTTTAACTATTTTAACTAAAACTTCTCGAATTATACACGAGTATATATGGTATATGCTACCCATTAACAAAGGCATCTCAGATGTAAGTACCCTAATATATTTGTGATTATTGCCTATACAGTCCAAAAAAAAAGTAGAAATATTAGGGAAATATAATATTTGTTTATAATATTTATGACTGAGGGAGCAGGACAGTGTCTTTATTTTGTGATTGGAAGTAGAGGAACTCTCTGGCAGGAAAGTGGAATCTTTCTCATGAAGTCAGATCAGCCATAAATGGATCTCTGCAGCATGGAATGCAGTGTGCGGTTTAAAGGAACACTCCGGCCAAAATTGGAAAAAAAAAAACGCATTTGCTAATTTATGTTAATTGCTAACGTTTAGTAAATGTGTTTGTTTTTTTCAATGTTGGCCAAAAATTTCATTTTCTTACTTGTAAAGAAGTGCTGTTCAGGGTGCACGTCATCAAGGGGGAACGCATTGATGACATCACGCTCTCCCATGTGAATAATAGGAAATGCAGAAGTGGGGCTTCACAGGGAGAGCGGCTGCAGAGGAAAGAGCACCTCAGATTGACTGCCTGAACCAGACACCATAGAGTCGCCGGCAGAGAAAGAAGATGGAGTCTGCAACAAGGAAGTGCTGGACAGCACTTCTTTACAGGTAAGAAAGTGAACTTTTTGGCCAAAATTTAAAAAAAAATGCATTTACTAAAAGTTAGTAATTTGCATAAATTAGCAAATGTGTGGGGGTTTTTTTTCAATTTTGGCTGGAGTGTTTCCTTAAAGAAGGTTGTTAAGCTCAGTGGGAAAAAGGATTTCATCTATTCTGCAATATAGCCACTAGATGTCAAAATGAAACTAATTACTCTGTGTTAAATGAACAGTAATACCAAAAAATAAAAATGTCTTAAATGCCGTTATAGTTACTATATATTCAGTTTGTGCTGTATTTAAATAACTACCATCCCAATCTAAATAGCTAGCTTGATCCTGCAGTGTAAACTGTCAATTGATATACTTAGCACTTGCCATAACAATATAGAAAACTCAGTATCAGTATGAAAAAGACATAAATCAATTATAATCACCTTAAGTGATTACCATGCTGATGTTATGAAAATATACCTGATGGGTATTCTGATGGGTATACTGATGGGTATACTGATGGGTATTCTGATGGGTATACTGACGGGTATTCTGATGGGTATACTGACGGGTATTCTGAAGGGTATACTGACGGGTATTCTGATGGGTATTCTGATGGGTATTCTGACGGGTATTCTGAAGGGTATACTGATGGGTATTCTGATGGGTATATTGATGGGTATTCTGATGGGTATATTGATGGGTATTCTGATGGGTATATTGATGGGTATTCTGATGGGTATTCTGATGGGTATACTGACGGGTATTCTGAAGGGTATACTGATGGGTATTCTGATGGGTATATTGATGGGTATTCTGATGGGTATTCTGATGGGTATATTGATGGGTATTCTGATGGGTATATTGATGGGTATATTGATGGAAAGGTATTTGTTAATGGACCAGTAACAACAAAATAATTGAAAATCCCCAGACTACTAAGACATCCCAAAAGGAATGTATGACTGTAGTGATAGAAATTATAGTACACTGGATCTAAAAGCTTATAACTGTCATAGTTTTAATTTCAGTGTTTAAATGAAGATATTATGAACCTTGATCATAATGGTGGTTTAATGTCCCTTTAAGTAAAACCTGAGTTTGTTAAAACTAGGTCATTTTTTTCTTGAGACATGTTTTTAAGGGTTTCTTTTTTTGCATAGATCTTTATCCTTTATTAAACTGGAATAGTGTATGATTTACAAACGTAATTAAAGGTAATCTGTATGTGACATTCGTAGATCATTCTGGCATTTAGAGGTATAAGAAATGTTTCATTTGTTTCTATATGCGCTAACTGCATAGGAAGATTGCTTGCTTGGAGACTTTACATTGTTGCTTGAAATCTGAGCTTGTGAAATTATTGCTCACAATTTATCCAGCAATGGTATTTTCACAGAATGCTACATTGTGTAGATTTATCCAGCAATGGTATTTTCACAGAATGCTACATTGTGTAGATTTAACCTGCAATGGCAGCGCTGTACAGTTCAGAATAAAAATAAAATACAAACATGGATAAAATTGCATTAAATAATACAGTATATGATCACAAGGATACATCACTTTAAGGGGGTAATTCAGCATGCAGCGAAGTGAGCTACAATGCGTTCGGCTCACTTTGCAAATGGTAGGATGCGCATGCTGATGTCCTGCGCGCGGACATCAGCATGCGCATTAAAGGGATTCCCGTCTCGGCGAGGGAAATCTTTTGGTCTCGCCGAGACGGGAATCCCTTTATTGCGCATGCTGATGTCCGCGCACAGGACATCAGCATGCGCATCCTACCATTTGCGAAGTGAGCTGAACACATCGTAGCTCACTTCGCTGCTTGCTGAATTCCCCCCTAAGTGCTATGTTGAGGTTGACACAAGATGTTGGAAGTCCCTGCCCGGAGAGCTTACAGTCTAAATGGGAGGAAGACTTACATACACAGATAGATGGGTAATGATCTGTGACAATGTGTTGAAACACAAATCCATAAATAAATAAATACAAATATTAAGCATAAATGGCTAAGTATTAAATAAATATTTACATAAATATCAGTGCAAGTGCTCCAAAAGGTAGAATTTCAGTTTGGTTTTAAAAGTGTGGAGGAAATGTTCCCAGCAAAGATAAAGGGGTATAGAATTCCAGATGAATGGGGCAGAAAGAGAAAATGGTTTAAAACAAGAAAGGACAGTAGTGGTGTGTGGTAAGCAAAGCTGGTTGCTTTGGGAGGAGCGCAGATGATGACGAGGAATGTACAAGCATACAAGAGAGGAAATGTAGGGAGGGGCAACAGAATGAAGTGCCTTAAATGTCAAAAGGAGAACAAACACTGTAGATGATTTGTTTGCTTACAGGGTGCCAAGGAGCAGAGAGAGATTGGGAGAGAGGCTGTTCCCTCTGGGGAGAGAGGGAGACAATTCTGGCAGCAGAATTTAGAATAGACTGAAGTGGGGAGAAGTGGGAAGCCAGAAGGTCAGACAGAAGAACATTGCAGTAGTCCTGGCAGGATTGGATAAGAGCATGCATGAGGGTGTTAGCAGTGGAGCGAGAGAGAAAGGGGCGGATCTTGGCAATGTTGCGAAGGAAAAATCGACAGGTTTTAGCAGTGGAAGAGATGTGATTAGAGAAGGAAAGAGCCGAGTCAAAAGTCACCCCAAAGCAACATACAGAGGTAACAAGGTTGATGATGGCACCATCCACTACTGTAGAATGGAAAAGGTAGGAGCGGGACAAGGTTTGGGTGGAAACATAATCAATTCTATTTTAGCAAGGTTTAATTTGAGCTGGTGCTTGGCCATCCACGAGGAGATTGCCAGGAGACAGCTAGAAATTTGGGTCTGAGTTTCAGGTGTTAGCACAGGAGCAGATAGGCAAATTTGGGTAACATCTGCATACAAGTGATACTGAAGACCAAATGAATTGATGATATTACCCAAGGAAAGAGTGCACAGGGAGAACAGGAGGGGGGCAAGGACCGAGCTTCGGGGCACCCTCACCCTAAGTGGGACAGGAGAAGAGGAGTCATTAGCATGGGAGACAAAAAAGGAATGATCCGAAAGATAGCCATGATGCAGCTTGATTAAGAACCCCAAGCGCATGAAGAATTTGAGTAAGAAGGGAGTGATCGATAGTGTCAAATGCAGCAGATAAGGCTAGGAGAAATAGAACAGAAAAGTGGCCCTTGGCTTTGGAGACCTGGAGATCATTTGCAAGTTTACACAAAGCAGTATCCGTAGAGTGTCCTGGCCTGAAACCAGACTGCAGAGTGCTACATTATGTAGATTTAGCCTGCAATGGTATTTTCTTAGAGTGCTACATTGTGGTTAAAGAAGGATATGGACTTGTTAGCCATGATATTGATGTTTTGAGTAATATGACCTTATATTTTTGAAGGTTAGATTAACTGGTAACAAATTAAGAAGCCAAAAATAGCAAGTTACCAAGCCATTCCAGTACCATTGTTTTTTTCTATGAAGCTTTAGATGATGCATTGATGAAGTGCCCCAGAACATTTAATAGTGAAATATTATACTTCTTAGATGGCATTTTTTGTAAGCACGGATTGAATATACAGTATATTAATTTGAAATGCATTTGTGGCATTTTGATTTTCTGGTGTTTCTGTCTTCAAAAGGTAGACATATTGGAGCTGAACTAAGAGGTAGTGGAGTGGATGTGTGGGTGGGAATGGTAATAAAGTGGGAGCAAGATGTTATTGTCATGTCAGATTTTAACTTGAAGTGTGACATAGCAATACAAATAAAAGATATTATTATTAATAATAATAATAATAAATTATGGACATTTCTATCACCATTATCACTCCCATCACACCCCCTATGGGGGTTATTTATTAAGGCCAGTAATGGTATTTTCATAGAACAATTAAGCACTAGCACTGATCCTTATCACTGATTTTATGTATAGATTTTATTTGATCTTTATTCATGTTTAGTGTCTGTATTAATTGACCTATTTATTTCTATATTGAACTATGTCTCAACACATTCTACAGCTTTTATTACCCTTCTATCTGTGTATGGAAGTCTTCCTCCCATTTAGATTGTAAGCTCTACAGAGCAAGGACCTCGTGTCAACCACAACCTGGCACTTAAAGTGAAGTATCCTTGTGTTATTTTACTTGTATTGTTTAATGCACTTTTCCCATGTCTCTATTGTATTTGTATTGCTGAATTGTACCGCACTGCGTAAATTTGCAGCGCTTTATAAATAAAATGAAACATACTTACAAGTGCGATCAGTCACGTAAAAGTTCATGTTTGCTTCTATCAGTCTCCTCTCCAATTGTGCTCATTCATCAAACTCTGAGATGTTGCAAATTCACATCCAATTCAAATGCTTCCATCTGCCGCAATTTTACAAGCACCTCACACCACTCCTCATGCATGTGCATGGGTAATTAACCTATTTATCAAGCATTGGGTTACATTGAAATAGTGAATTTGGCAAGGTGTAATGTGTCAAATTTGCCTGCTTGATTTCACTATATCAAAGCAGCAATGTAAGGGGTTGATAGCAGAACTCAGGTGTGGTCTAAAAGTCAGAAGTGACAATGACTGCAACTTAATGACAACATAAACTAGGAACTGGATGACATACAAAGCAAAGTAATATTCACCTAATAAAGTTAGTGGGACATAGTGAGGCTGGCATCACTGCATTTAACGCAGGGCCAGGCCGAGGGGTAGGCAGGTTAGGTAGCCACCTATGGTGCTATATTGGTACTAGCCCCCCTCTTTTCCCCTGTTCCTACCTACCTCCTCTGTGGCCCGGCTCTGTCTGCTATAGAGCTGAGTGCTACAGTGTTCCTCCTCCCAGCAATGATGTAACTTCCTGTGATCGGCAGAAAGTTGGATTTGTGATGGTCGGCGTTGCTGCCGTCTCCTACTTGGCAGGGGGACTCGGGCGCACTGTTCTTAGGCGCACAAGCCATGCCTGCCAGGCATTTAAACACGTACGTGTCGGGAGCGCTCCCGCTGCATCAGGACACAGCAGGAGATTTAAAAGCTGGACAGCTTGGACACTCAGTGCCTAAGCTTCCAGATAGATAGGTCATACATGTTCCTTGTGCCTGCACTGCTATTGTTCCTGTGTGCCTGCATAATCTCCTTATTGTTCATCAAATCAGTATTGTTCCTGGTGCCTGCTTCCTGGTCCTTCACAGTACGCTATTAAAGTGATAGTCCCTATTTCTCTTCCACGGTTCCCAAGCCTGTTGCCTGGTTCCTGTTACAGTCTGCGTTATTTACTAGCAACTACCCGAGCGGGGTACGCTCAGCGGTTGCGACCTGGAGGTTCCTTGCAGCTAAGACCAGTACCTCCTTATGGAGGTTAAAGGCGAAGACCAGGGACCACTTAGTCTCCGCGCCTCGCAGCGTACCTAAGCTAAACCCCAAGGTAGTACAGTGGGTCCACCCTCAGTGCGTGACAGGATCATGCTGTGGAGAGGAGCGGCGTATTGCTCATCTCTACAGCAGACAGAGCCGGGCCACAGAGGAGGTAGGTAGGGACAGGGAAAAGGAGGGGGGCGAGCACCAAGATAACACCCCCCTCCTTCAGAGGGTAGGGAGTAGGAAGGATGGGGCAGCACAGTGTGAGAAGGGGGTTGTGGGTGCAGCACAGTATGGGGAATGGGTGGTCATGTGGGGCAGGAAGCTCAGGGGAAAGGGGGAAGGGAAGCAGCATGAAGGGGGCAGCAGAGGATGAAAAGCAGCATGGAGGGGGGCTGCAGGTAAAGGAAAGCAGCAGGGATGGCCTGCACTCTGCTAGTACGTATTTATTGACCAGAGTTTCAGCACATTGTTAAAGCTCTTATTACCTCATTATCTGTGTATATAAGTCTTCTTCCCATTTAGACTGTAAGCTCTATGGGAAAGGGACCTTCAACCTCCTGTGTCAGCCAGTCTAGCAGTTAAAGTGTTGTATCCTTGTGATATTATACTTGTTTTATATAATGCAATTTTCCCATGTCTGTATTATATTTGTTGCTGAATTGTACAGTGCTGCGTACATTTGTGGCGCTTTATAAATAATATTATACATACATACATACTGTACCTATGAGAGCTATGTCAGGACATGCAATACATTTTGGATACTAGAAGGATTTGTTTCAATATAGCATTATTTTTAGGGAAGACATTTTTTCTTCAATATTTAGTTTTTATTGGTTTTAAAACAATTAACAGAAAAGAAAATGAAGATTAGTTACTTTGTAAACATCTTTTAACATTCCACAATTAACTGTAAAGAGGAAGTGGGCAGAAGATATGCATGTGTATATATCGCTTTCCTGCCCCCTTTACCTTCTTCCAACAATACTGTTGTATTTTATGTTCCCCCTTGTAAACTTGTATTGTTTTTATACAATAAATGATTAAACTAGTGGAGATTTATTCAGTACTAGCAGCTAATAAAGAAAGGAAAAAAACAAATAGAAAAAAAAAGGACTTCGAAAAAGGGAAATTTATCTCTCTTTACCTCTTTCTCTACCTCTCTCATCCCTTCTTTAAGGTAAGTAAAATAACGGATATAAGGAAGACATTTTTTCAGCAAGGAGAAGTGGATGAAACGCAGTAAAGTACAAACATAAATCATGTTTTGACAACTTTTAAACCATAAATGTATAAATGCAGAGGAATAAAAATAAGTGTAGCCTGATCCATGCCCGTCACGCACCTGTGTCTGACTATATCCCTTACTACATAAAATGTATTTCCCTTTAATAAATCTCCCTTCAGTCTCTCGCTTGTCTTTCTATTTAATAGCTTTATGGGGAACCTACAAAGACCCTTTGGGCTGAGTAAAAAAATAAAGACATCAAACAACTATCCCTCTGGTCCTGAGACATGTCTGGATACGACGACTGGTAAAACACATCTCAGAAGTGGGACCCATTTTAGTAGAAAATGAAAATATATTATTGGAGTTCTAATTGCAATGTAAGTACCATTCAGAGTTGTTAATTAGGTACGATATATTTTACATTTTTAGGCGTCAGTTCATCTCACTGGAGCAATCACAAAACAGTTTTAAATGAAAGTATTCTGTTATTAAGTACGTGTTGCTCGGCCTGTTCATGTTGCACAAGGTGATGCTTTCCAACCATGTGTTGTTCTATAAGTAGGTGGAGCCTGTTTATTGAGAACTTATGGGGGGAGGGGGGGGTGAATGCATCCAAAGGGCATGGGTGGGCAATTCATTTTCCCATGGGGCCACATGAGAAACTGGAATGGTGTTAGAGGGTCAAAGTACGGTAATATACTTAAGGGCACCTATGGCCATTGGCCACACCCACTCTTTTCACAGGCTCAGGTGGGCCAGTCGGAGATAGTTAGAGGGCTGAATGTGGCCCATGGGCTGAACAATGCCCAGGTCTGCAAAGGTACAACGTCTGGTAACCTCTAGCTTAGACTTATAGATAATCACACTGGTACAGATCCTGTGACCATGTCATTAGTATGAGTCATGCAGACTTCAGGTGCTGGGCCTACAGGAAGAAAGTGGAGCCAATACTGCCCTCTGTCTTCATTTAAACACATGGCATCCAGAAATGGAGAGAGTTGGGATAGAGGTGCAAAGGGGACTTATAAGAATATGGCAAATTTGTGTATGGGAGGGGGATTTAAAATTATTTGTGGGTGAAGGGACTTAAAAGGATATGGGGCATTTGTGGGGGGAATTGAATGGGTATGGGGCATTTTCATGTAGGGGAAAGGGAATATAAAGGATAGGGAACATGTGTCTGTGGTGGGGAGGGAAAATGACATGTATGTAGCAGAATGAAAAGGATGTGAAGCATGGAGGTTCACTAAAAACAATATGGAATGTGTTAAGGCAGCATATAGGGCACATTTGGGGCACTGCAGAGCATCTACAGTTATGCTGGATCAACATTCAAAGCAGTTCCTGGCTTGGGTTGTTTTTCTTATTGTTAACCCCACTATTCAGACTGTATTATCTACTTCAGAGCTCTATATTTCTAACTGTAGAATGTGTACCACACACTACATTTGTAAGAAGTACGTTTTGCATTTGCCAATGGGAAAAGTGTTCAGCACCCAGGATTAGCCATTAGGAAATGTGCTCTGCACATCGTAAAGTAAGCATAGATGTTACTGTGCACTGTATAAATGTATAAGCATGATTGGCACACAGAATTAATTCTGGGTGTAAGAAGGATACGTACTGCACTCTGCACAGTGCCCTTTCCCTGCTGGCAGTATACACTGCTACCTGCACCGCTTACTGGTACTGTGCACTGCTCCCTGCACCCTAACCTCACCGGTACTGTGCACTGCTCCCTGCACCCTAACCTCACCGGTACTGTACACTGCTCCCTGCACCCTGACCTCACCGGTACTGTACACTGCTCCCTGAACCCTGACCTCACCAGTACTGTACATTGTTCCCTGCACCCTGATTTCACCGGTACTGTACATTGCTCCCTGCACCCTGACCTCACCGGTACTGTACACTGCTCCCTGACCTCACCGGTACTGTACACTGCTCCCTGCACCCTGACCTCACCGGTACTGTACTTTGCTCCCTGCACCCTGACCTCACCGGTACTGTACATTGCTCCCTGCACCCTGACCTCACCGGTACTGTACACTGCTCCCTGCACCCTGACCTCACCGGTACTGTACATTGCTCCCTGCACCCTAACCTCACTGGTACTGTACACTGCTCCGTGCACCCTGACCTCACCGGTACTGTACACTGCTCCCTGCACCCTGACCTCACTGGTAGTGTACACTGCTCCCTGTAAACATCTGTGACATTTATCTTACATTTTATCACCTTTTACTGAATGAAATTCCTTTTCTTGAAGAAACTTAGTACATGCCAGCTCTGATAGACTGTAAAACTGAAGAAAAGCAGCCTAAAACAGCTCAGAAAAGCTACTTAGTAATTTAAATGCTGCACACAAGTAACATGCTGCAGGAGGCGGGGCTAGAATTCTCTGATAACCAGTGTTCAAAGTGCTTGTTTTTTCTTCACTTGCTATGATTGTAAACCTAAGGCCAGGCTCAGCTCACTTTAGCTGTTTTTCAGGTGAGCTGTAAAAATGGTATCCATTGTGTCCTGTGGGATAATCCACACAGTTTATTTTGTTTTGCACCATAAACAATAATGAGCCTAATTAAAAACAGCTCAACTGAAAAACCAGCTAGTGTGATCTTGGCCTAAATCTGTTGTTTTAACGCTTGTTGTGCTTAATGCTATGTGGCCAATAAATAGAAAGCTCTTTCTTTTAACAGACCATTTAGAACGTACAGATCTTCCATGTGTTGGCTACTCCCATACACATTCATGTATGGCACCATCTTGTTGCTAAGTGTTACCATTTTCATCCCAGAGTAAGCAAATCTAATTAGTATTAATATGAATAGCATTTCTTGTGCCATTAAAGGGTAAGTAATATGTTTCCTGTTTTTTCAAGTGATGGTTACAGAGTTAGTGGTATAAGACCTTCTGCAATCCCATCATTATTAATACATCCTGGTTTATTTTTCCATATACAGTAAAAATTAAATCCAGTCACTACCTGGTTATAAACAATTACTGCTTTGTGAGAGTGTTAAACAGCCATAAAAATATTCAGATTTAATAAGCAAACAGCGCTATCATTGTACCGACATTATTGTTAGTCCAGATTTACTAATAAACACTGTTTAGTTAAGTACTACAAGAAGCTGATTCTGTTTGTAGATATCATTTTCCTTTTGAGTCAATCTTCAGCAGGAAATGTATTATTTTGCAGCATTCTTATAAACCATGTACATCTCAAAGCCGATAGTCTAGAAACAGAATTGCTTCACACTTCCAAGAAAGAGAATACAGAAATATATGAACAGGAAGGAACACAGAGTATCAGCAAAATGAAAATACTCTATTACTTAAGATGAAATGACAGCAACTATCTACTTATCTTAGTAGGCAATCATAACACTGCTCTCTTGAGCATTCTGTACAAAGACAGTGTTCTATTTCCAGAACCTGTTAATAGACTTACTGTATGATGGTCACATGCACATATCTGATTTTTTAAGGTTGTTTTTCAAGAATCTCTCTGTGGTGAGGCCTTTTCGATTGTCCACCAAGTGAAAATTGGAGAACTTCTATACTCCACTGTACCTTGGGGATGTCCCAACTGCACTGGGATTGTGAGGTTTGCTCCTTTATCCAAACATTATTCATTTTTTAGGTCTGTGAGCTCTACAAACTTCTCATTTGGATATATATATATATATATATACAGGGGTTGGACAGTGAAACTGAAACACTTGTCATTTTAGTGTGGGAGGTTTCATGGCTAAATTGGACCAGCCTGGTGGCCAATCTTCATTAATGTCACATTGCACCAGTAAGAGCAGAGTATGAAGGTTCAATTAGCAGGGTAAGAGCACAGTCTTGCTCATAATATGGCAATGCAGACAACATTATGGGTGATATACCAGAGTGCTGGTGCATATGTGACCAAGACAGCAAGTCTTTGTGATGTATCAAGAGCCACGGTATCCAGGGTAATGTCAGCATACCACCAAGAAGGACAAAACACATCCAACAGGATTAACTGTGAACACAAGAGGAAGCTGTCTGAAAGGGATGTTTGGGTGCTAACCTGGATTGTATCCAAAAAACATAAAACCACGGCTGTCCAAATCACGGCAGAATGAAATGTGCACCTCAACTCTCCGTCGGCCGAGCTGCTATAGCCAAACCTTTGGTCACTCATGCCAATGCCAAATGTCGGTTTCAATGGTGCAAGGAGCACAAATCTTGGGCTGTGGACAATGTGAAACATGTATTGTTTTCTGATGAGTCCAGCCTTACTGTTTTCCCCACATCCGGGAGAGTTACGATGTGGAGAAGCCCCAAAAAAGCGTACCACCCAGATTGTTGCATGCCCAGAGTGATGGTTTGGGCTGCCATATCATGGCATTCTCTTGGCCCAATACTTGTACTAGATGGGCACGTCACTGCCAAGGACTACCAAACCATTCTGGAGGACCATGTGCATCCATTGGTTCAAACAT
>WMED01006467.1:416-11543 GCA_019650415.1 Pipa parva
CCCCCCGGGCGCATACCTGCCAGGCATCCCCAACTCACCTCCTCCAACGTTCCAGTGCTACTTCTCCTCTGAGCGCCGCTCCACAATGAAGTAAGTTGAAAGCAACCTCATTGTGGGGTGGCGCTCAGAGGAGCATCGCTGGAATGTTGGAGGAGGTAAGTTTGTGGTGGCCAATGTGGGCAACAGCGCCCCTCAAATAGATTGCACCCTGGGCAGTCGCCCACATTGCCCAGCACTAGAACCGGCCCTGTATATGTGTGTGTGTATATATATATATATATATATATATATATATATATATATATATAAAAACATTGTATGAACAGTTTATAAACTGTGGCCCCACAGCTGGTGTTTAAAGAAGAATTAGAGCAGAAGTCGACAACCTATGGCTTGCAAGCCAGATGTGGCTCTTTTGATGGCTGCAGCTGGATTGCAGACTGTAACGAGTGGTGCGCACATGCAAGCACCGCTCATTACAGTCTGCCAGCTGAATGCCAGCATGCACTGTAGAGACATAGGTCTCTCAGCGTTTCTAGGTTGCTAGCCAATCCGGAGCTGCTAACATCATATGTGACAAATTCAAAAGGGGCTGAGCTTAGCTTTACTTAATATGGCTCGCTCAGCCAAAAAGGTTGCCGACCCCTGAACTAAAGTCTCATAATAAATTACATTTGCATATTTAGCCTTCATACCAGCAACACAATTAACCTACAATAAAGCCAACTACTTTATTATCTATGCATGCATTATTTTACAAGAACATGGCAGCCCTTGTAGCATTTCAGCTCTACCTCCTGATAAGAAAGCTGGGTATTGACTTCTTACACAGTATGTTAGTAAAACAATCCTCACAAAATTGAAAAATGCACTGGCCTTAAGAGAAAACACCCAGACAGTTCCACTAATTTTACTGAAGTGACTGCATCTATAGCACAAGTGTTTCCACTCATCACATGTGTAAAATCCAGCACTGAGTGCATGCCTCACTGATATTCAGTTTAATGTACCATGTGATATACCCCAACCATTCAAACACTATGACCCCGATTGGTTAAAGGGTGAATTGACCTGTCAAATTCATCTAGATAAAATTCGGTGTCGCATCTCCAAAATAATCATGAATTCACTTCTTTTTATTGACTAAGCTCTGGATAGACTTGTCGAACAAGCAGACAGTGATTGCTGTTGGATGTGTTATGTGGTCTAGTCAGTCAGATAGAAGTAGAATGCGGACCCCTGCCATCAGCCCCCCAATTTGCCACTCTGATATGGTGAAGTCAAATGGGTGAATTTGGAGCAGTACACCTAGTCAAATTCGTTCCTTTGACAAACTCTGGCGCTTAGTCAGTAGTAGAAGTACCTGTTCACTTGCACACAAAATTAAATGATGTTCTCCATAAGATTGGTCATGTATTCACCACATCGTTGAGTTTGATCAATAAGCAAACATGGGGAAGATGTGAGTTCAGAGCTTTGCATGACGGGCCATAATGTCATTTCTCACTTAGATTGTAAGCTCCTTGGGGCAGGGACCTCCAACCTCTTGTGTCAATCACTACCTAGCACTTAATTTGTTGTACCCTTGCTTTATTTTACTTGTATTGCTTAATGCACTTTTCCCTTGTTTGTATTGTACTTGAATCGCTGAATTGTACAGCGCTGCGTAAATTTGTGGCACTTTATAAATAAAATTATACATACATACTATTCTGCCTTTAGTCAATAAGGCCCATATGTGATGATGTGTCTTAGTTCATTAGTGTTTCTGTATCTTGGAATTCAGGACTTCTTGTAGGTAACACAGTGTGTATTCATGCTTTAGCATGTATGTCATTTTCATTAGTAGTACATTAGGCAGTATCTGGATCCTGACACAAGGAGGTTAAACCAGTTGTGGTACTGCAAGCAAAAGCAGCAAGCTGGAAATGTTGAAACTGAATGGCTGTGGTAAGCTGGTCCACAGTTATATTAAGAACATATTTATTCCCTTAAAATAATTACATCTTTGATGCTCTGAGAATATTATGTTTGTTTAGTTCTTCTTGATTCTAAGAATTGTAAAATATTAGCAAGCACTAAAAGAATAATAAACCATCTTAGTTCATTTTATTATGAATATTTTACAACATCAGGATTTTAATTAGATCTGAGAATTCTAAGGGAAAAAAAAATATCAGGAACCTTTTCTTATTGAGAATGAAATGCCAGAAAAACAGAGATGCCTCTTTCTGTTAACAGAGATGCAGCTCGCCTCAGTGGTGGCAGCCATAATTGCTTGGCAGATGAATTTAAACATGGAATTATCAGTTCCTAAAATAGATGGCCAACCATGTGTAAGTGATCTTGGAATAAAATGCCCCAAAGTTCCAGATAGAGTCTTGTGGAGAATGGGGACTGTGCCTGGAAAATTAGAAGGCCGCTTATTCATGGAAACTACCACTATGCTGCTTTTAATAGATTGTCTATGTGCAGTTTTTCAGTGTAATAAGGTGTCTGTATTCATTTAATAACAGTTGTTATTAGTTTCTTTTGTTTTTAAGTCTTGTACATTTTACCGTAAAAGGATTTAACAAAATAAAGAAGATGAGAAGATTGCAAGCTGCTCAGCTATAGCTAATGGAACACATCCTAATCGAACCATATACTGAATGGGACACTCAGAAATAAGTCCAAACCAAACTCCATGAAAGCATTCCTTTAAAAAAATGTAGAAGTGTTTCAGATTCAATTCGTGGATGATAGTCAAGCATATAGTATTAGGGATCCTATTCTTCTATCATTCGTATGTATGCACAGTTCACTGTAGAGTAGTCCAATCTTAAAAAGAATGCTGATGTATAAGTGCAGTGCACTTTAAATGATACCTATGTTTTTACATTTTAATTACATTTCTGTAATATGATTTTTTAACAGGTTTATATATTCTATGTACAAGTGATACTTCACGAAACAATACTTTCTTCAGAAGTAGGCTATTTGGTCCTCCTTAAAACTACTTTTTTGTGGGGAAAACACTTTTTCGGGATGAAAATTTTGTTAATTTCCAATGCTTGTTGGATGTATAAGAAGCAAAATAAATAGAAATATGGCACTTGCCAGTTGCCCCCATAAAGTAAGTATTCTTATGCAGTGAATGCACATACTGTACAATATCTGAAGCAAATAATTGTCATTGAACTGTTTGGTCAATTAAACTGAAATTGGAGTTACATGATTGGAGGCATCATGAGATTAGCATAAGAAAGAAAAAAGAAGAATCTACTACTGACATTGATGCTGGCTAATGTACTTGAAAGTATGTTTCCAGTCAAATGAGAATTGTCTCAATTGACAAGTTCTAGAATGACCAGATGACCACACTGCACTAATTAAACACAATGGAAACGTATCTTCAGCTGATGCTGTTTTGTTAATGTCAGTGTTGGACCAGCGACTGGCTTTACAGCAGGTTGTGGACCAAGTAAACACTGAAAACCTGTCATTGTGCATACAGTCCTTCCATGTATAACCCTCAACAAAAGTTAAATTTTTCTCTGGATAAGAATATTAAGACCCTAATTCACCATAGTGCGAAGTGAGCCGCGAAGCGTTCGGCTCACTTCGCATATGGTATTATGCGCATGCTGATGTAATGCACGCGTACATCAGCATGCGCATTAAAGGGATTCCCTTCCCGGCGAAGAGACTCGAGTGCTTCCTATAGATCCACAGATGCGGTCATCCAGTTTGGCTAACTTATACCAAACCGATCACCAGTGTGAATGCTTGGGTTTTTTCATTCAAAGTTTGTTCCAAGTGATGAAATGAAATAGAACAGTTTCCCTTAAAGATCCAACTACTAATTGGTTAGGAAAGCCCTTGCAAGTTTTCCAGTTCATCATCCAGGTAGCTGAACATTCAGAATCAATGCATTTGATCACTACATGTGCTACAAAAACACAAATAAATAATTTGTCCATTTAGGCTTCTGGGGCAAAATACTGAAATGCTTGACAAGAACCCCTTCTATAATTAGCTTTTATCTAGGGAAATACTGTATGTGCACAAAAAAAAAAAATCTCCAGCACTGTGCTGGAGATTTTTTTTGTGCACATACTTCCAGAACTGGGTCTATCCTCCTTGGCACCCCATTGGATTTTACAGACTTTTGACTGTTTGCTGCGGATTATGGGGATTGAGCGGTCCTAAATTTTGTTGTTTATCTAGGGAAACCAAGGTAAGTATCTACTGTACAAACATCTTCCTTACAGTCACAATCCAAAATACTGATTGCAATTCATCTTGTACAAAAAAAGCTTCATTTATGAATGGCTATAAAATATGCTACTTTGCCGCAGACTACAGAGAATACGCAGCAGAGTAAAAAATAAAGTAACCATTACTACTAAAATGTAACTCTTGAGGGCTAAGCACTCAGGGGGGAATTCACCAAGCTCCGAAGTGAAGTGCGTAGTGTTCGCCTCACTTCGGAAAAACTGAAATGCGCATGCTGATGTCCTGCACGCGGACATCAGCATGCGCATTAAAGGGATTCCCCTCCCGGAGAGGAGACTCGAGTACTCTCGCCGGGAGGGGAATCCCTTTAATGCGCATGCTGATGCATGACGCACCTCACTTTGGAGCTTGGTGAATTCCCCCCTCATACTCTATCATTAAGTCTATATGTTAATGGTTGTTATAGGACCAATAACAGCAAAACAATTACATTACCATTTAGATTGACATGGCAGTTATTCCTACACTGTCAAAGACAATGCGTTTTAATACATAGAAATAACCTTCATATCAAACTAAATAACAATTCTCTTTTTATTGTGAAACTGATCCATTTTCTGTAAATACATATGCAGAGAAGGAATGATTTAAAAGGTCTAAAATTTAAGTTCATCCATAATACTTCATTATTCCATCTTTTTTTTGTTGTCAAGATTTTGTTAAAAAAAGAACTAAACAAACCTAAAAAGAATACACAGTCCTGCTTGTGTTATTCTATGCTTCTGCACTGAGCTATTTTATATAGACTGCTCTTTCTTACTTATGCACTGCAGTTGTGGCGGATCAGGCTAGGTTCATACCAGTTTAGAAGAACACTCAAACCAAGTGGATTTTCAGTACATTTTATTGGATGGCCCTACTCACTTCAAAAACTGGCTAATAGAATGCTTATCTTTCCAATCATGGCTAAATATTTTTCACTGCTACAAGATAGAATATTCCAATTGCCAGCTGATATAAAAGAAGATAATGTCATCTTGGAGAGTTCCTGTAACGTGATTGCTAAAAAATGTTTTCCACACAGTGGAAACAGGAGAAGTACAACTTATTTGGGGTTTTATGAGGTAACATTAGCAAGTAAAGAATTAGGGAAATGCCTACCATTAAAGAAGGATTTTCTGGCTTCTTAACAATGATTTTTGTCAAATAAACATTTTTTGTGTAGAAAAATGAAGAATCCCAATATGTTCAACTAGGACAGATTATGCTTGCAGATGAATAATTCTACTGTGACAATATCTTAACTGTAACTCTCCTCTACTTCAGCAACTGCAAAATACCTAGTGGAACGTACTAAGGTGTAATTTATCCACGAGACCATAAAAGTGATTCGGTCTCTTTCTTTCAGAAGGACCATCTCAGGTGCCAATGTTTTTTCTATAGTCTCTTTATATCATAATTATAATGAACCACAATTATTCTTTTTCTTTGACAATCACAAGGATGCAAATAGAAGACAGCCCACAAGCTCACCA
Source organism: Pipa parva (assembly GCA_019650415.1). Taxonomy (NCBI): domain Eukaryota; kingdom Metazoa; phylum Chordata; class Amphibia; order Anura; family Pipidae; genus Pipa; species Pipa parva. The sequence goes on from WMED01006467.1 coordinate 6,170, forward strand.
AGGACTTTCATTCTTAATAAAGTCTAAATCAAATCAAGAATAAGCTTGTAAATTATACATAGGAACTGCCCAGCAGCCCCTGTGCGAGAGTCCACATAACATGAAACATGCAATTTTTAACAATAGTTCTAGTTAACACCATCAATTTACATACAATTTATACATTTTTCTACATACATGTAACTATTTCAACATACCAATATCAACATGTACTTTTAAAATATATAGTAACATATAACGCTGAATATATAGTATAACCTAATACAGGGTGTGCCTAATATCCTAGTGCAGTCTTAGTGCCTAGTGTAATTCTTTTTTGTGTAATAGTGTTAGTTTAATTCTTTTTTGTGTAATAGTGCCTAGTTTAATTCTTTTTGGTATAATAGTGTTAGTTTAATTATTTTTTGTGTAATAGTGCCTAGTTTAATTCTTTTTTGTGTAATTCTTTTTGTCAGTGTATAAATTTGCATCAAAATTTGCAGTGGGGCAGTCTATAATATAACAGAATAACATTTTCAAGACTAGACAAATCAGAAACCAATTAGCACAATCGAACCCACATAACGTAATAGTTGATGGAGCCAACTTCAGCTTAAATGAAATACATGTACCGCTACACAACACACTGCGTTGCTTAGCTTTTCAGTGTCACCAAGAGCCAGGGTCTCATGCAGCTTTATCACATTCTATAGCCCTGAGCTCGGAAAGCAGATTCACTGACACACAACATGCAAAAAATATGCATATAATTTGTGTCGTGAGACTAAAAGCTAACAGTGTATTTAGGATAACTGCTATAACTGTTCCATAAATTCTATTAACAGTATAAGTTCATTGGCCTACGAATCATCAACAGTGCTGCTTTGTGAGAGCTGCCTGGAGAGGGAAACCATTTCTCTTTGTGATTCCATTTTGTCAGGTTAGTTTACTAGAATTACAAACAAACAGAAAGAATAAATGTGCTGTGTTCTCTAGAAAAGGCAGTATAACTGCTGCCAAAGGGGAAGCGCAGACTGGCACAGTCTTTCCAGAGCCTTGCCCCTTGCCACCAGAGTTGCAGCATGGGGGAGTGATAAATTGATTACAATAATGATTCATTAAGAATTGTGTGCATTTTATTAAAAACAAATTCGGACAAACTTCATCTTAATATCATCTTAATGAATTAGTATCATCTTAATGAATGAGGTTGTCACTTATAAACAGGGAATAAAGGTGTGATCATTGGCTGAAACCAAATCATTAAATAATCTTATTTGCAGGATTTTTTAAGGGATTAATATAGGACTTCATCTCCAATACTTATCACTGTTTTGGAAGAATAATTTCTCTCTTTAAGTTGCTAAATTGAGGGAGGGGATCCCCTTACTAAGGTGCAAATAAAGAGGATTGCACCCCTTTAATGTTGTGCATTAAACTGGTGATGACACACATAAATTAGAATGACTGTGCAACAGTAATTTGTTAGTTGTTGAAAGTACTGATCAGAACCTTATCCCTTGGACTAATATAGAGCGTTTGAAAAATGTACTTCTGACAAGAAACCTTTTTGCCTGTGTGTTTTTACAATGCGACAAAGTGCAGCTTGCAGGTCCTCTATAGACTTATCATGCTACTGGTGAGGTAACGCTCAAAACTAAGCCTTTAGAGAGTCCCTGGTGTGAAATCCATGCAGTTCTATTTTCATGTGGGACTATGACGGTAACTAGGAAGGTCAATGAGGTACCTGCACAAGTAGCTTAGCTGCACTCAATACAACATAACTAACAAAGTGCTTGGTGTGCCATCGGTCTTTCCCAAATGAAAGCTTGTAAAAATCAAGACCCTTTTTCTTCTGAAAGGCAGAACGGTTATCGTGTCCCTTTACATATCTATTTAACCATATTCCAGACTGACTGGAAACCAAATATGACCTAAGCAACCTTGTTGAAGCTTGAGATAGTTAAAGGAACAGTCTAGTTGCCAACAATTATCTGCCCATTTAAATGCCATTCCTAAATCAAATATCTTTGCAATGTATATTATTTTCAGTAGTTTTGAATTTACAGCAACTTTCTTACAAAAGCTGCTCCCCTTTCACCTACTTCTTTAGCTGATCAGTTTGGAATCTCATGTCACTGACGTGATCGCCAGGCTTGAAAATAACAACCATCAGAAAGAAGCAGGTGAGGAGCAGCTCTGTGATGCTGTGCATGTACCTGATTCTAATTGGGTATTCAGAATTCTGAAGGTTTTTAGTCAAATCCCAGGCTTACAACTCAATTACTGAAGAGGAAGTAGGTAACAGTGAGAAGGAGCTTCAGTATGAAACTGCCGGCATATTGAAAAGGATGGAATTAGTAAATAAATATACTGTAAAAGGAATGCATGTAACAGTGGCAAACTGACAATATTCCACAATATCAAAAAAAAACACCAAAAAGTGAACTGTTTATGAATAGTGCTCTTCAATATGCAAATTAGGACAGAACTATTGACAGTACATTTGCACAAGGGCCCAAAGGATGAAAGGACCATGCTGCAGTGCCATCAATAGGAGAGTGCCTACATTCGAAAACACTATGTTTGCATATGATATTGGAGTTATTGTCAAACACAGGAACTCTTATAAATATACAAAATAATTTGAGGAACAAAAGTAAAAGCTAGTGAGTATTGTACTAGCAGCATACAATCTGCCAAAATGACATTCAGCACTACTAATATCCAGCACGGCTCAGAGCAAATGCCTGTATCTGTATGCTAATAACAATGTATGCTAATAACAATGTCCTCAAATGACACAACATAGAAGGCATTTCAGTTCTGTCTTGTTATTTTTACACATTTGAAAGTAGAAATTAGAATGCAAACTCAGATCTTTATAAGGAAAAGCCTGCGCTATTGTGTAGAGCCAGCCCGCATGATGGTGACGTGCTTCCTAAGCATGCATCACTATCCTGTGGCCCATGACGGTCCAGCATTTGGGGACCCCTGCTTTAGGCCATTTGCCCTAGATGAAAATCTGAAAGGACAGGGTGTTTCATTAACATTAAACTGTGACCACAACAGTAATTAATAGTATTTTGGGGGTAACTCGCAGTTCACATTACTATATTGAAATGGGAAGTGATATGTAAAAGTTGTTCTCGATTTCCTATCGTGAACTCCCGCCAGCGAAGCTAAGAATAATTTATGAATTTGTGGGGAACATGAACTCTGCTCATTAACTACAGAATGAATGTCTCCACCAGTCAGCATAATAACATCTGCTTTTAGAATTAGTCAAAGTTTACCCATAAATAAAGTGTGTTATAGGAGAGTGCATTACCCCACTGAGCAATTGTGCTTTTTTTTTTAAGTGTAAACAGCAGAAATGTCTGTAAAATATTTTCATTTATCCTTATTTTTGATTATTTCCACAAGCTTGGGAGAAGGAGAATCTTAGGAACACAAAATGTTAAAACAGACTGAAACCACCCCCCTTCCTTTCCATCCACAAGCTCCTTGAGGACCTAGTGTTTTTCAGTGATGACAAATGGTATACAGGGTAGAAACAATAATCTATTTTCCCTATTTTAATCATGAGGAAAGCCTGATTTTTACTTCTAGTAGATTAGAATAAAGTTTAAAATGCACAAAATTACAATGCGTACAAATCCATGGGTTGCCTTGTAACTGGCTCTATAACTGGAATTATTATATAATACACAGTACACACAAGAAGTGAATGGAACTTCATGTAAATTATAACCCTATAAATGGCTAGTTCTGACATCAGAAATATTTGTTTATAATTTAAAGCAACCATCACTCCACTTTCCTGATGAAAACATCATTTTGAAACCTGTTGACGCTTCATCTTTTCCAAGTCACTTTTCCTAACTACCTCTGTATCCCTCGAACACTGTACCCTTCTATTGAGTAAACACTTGACAGAATTTCATGAGTATTGTAACCATGCATGTTCTAAAACATTATATTACATTACAGTGATTCAATAGATTTTTTTTTTTTTTTTGTAATACCATGACTAAGAAGTTAACTAAGGCTTTTGTCTACAGCTAATCATCTTGTGACTAATTACCTTATGTTGCATAGTGAAAATGTAAGCATTAACCGACACAGTTTCTGAAACATGCTAACACTGCAGCACATAACATTTAGTAAAACAAAAAATACAAACTATCACTAACTCTTCTTCCACAATCTTGTGGGTGGTATGGCATCATAGGAATTGTACAATTTCTTAATAAGTTATAGTACGATAATAGAATTGTTACATAAAGTATTTTGGTAATAGAGTGGTATGAACCAAGAGCTGGATCTACAAACGCCATGTCTACAGTCTTGAGATTTTATATGATCTTGAAACTCCTCTGTGTATTTTAATAGCCTTCGAAATTACAAAAATATGTACATTTTCCTCTATATATTAATGCAGGAGGTGCATTTTAGAACTAATTAGAGGCAATAAGAGTTACTTGCTTTTGGATGCAATGTTTGCTTATAATGCATTATTTGTATACTAATGCCTTGATGTCAGTATGTATGTATAATTTTATTTATAAAGCGCCACAAATTGTACAATTCAGCAATACAAGTATAATACAGACATGGGAAATGTGCATTAAACAATACAAGTAAAATATCACAAAGATACTTCACTTTAAGTACTAGGTTGAGGTTGATACAAGAGGTTGGAGGTCCCTGCCCTGTAGAGCTTACAATCTAAATGGGAGGAAGTAGTGTTTCTTACTTAATTATGTTATAAGTAAACAGTGCTGTAAATGGGTAGATATAACCAAAATATGTACATAAGTGTTGAACCATACACATGTCTTTTGCTACTTTGTTAAAAGTGATATTCACACACTCAAATGAAATAGCTGGATTTTACAAAGACAGCATAATATAGCTGGTCTGAGTAGTACTTTCCTGTTACAAACACACACACAAGTCTAGGAAGATTTTTCTTGTCACAGTCTTATAAATAAAGGTCTGAAGAATATACAGATTTAGTGCATTGAAACCTTCCTGAGAAGCTTGCAAACCACTTTGTTAACAAAAAATAAAAATGTTAGAAGTTGCATATCCATTACACTGGTAAGTATACACTGGAGAATAAATGCTCTTCCTGGCAAAAGGCATAAAGTGTTGCTGTGGCAGACATGCTCTGTGAAAAAAAAAACAGGCACTCCTCTCCATTGTTTTACATGCAGCAGACTTTTACAGTGATAAGAATAACCAATAATGTAACCATAGCAAGGACATACATATCGAATAGGCAGAGCAGATAGCAGATACTGGACCTATGTGAGAAAGGGAAGAACAGAGAGCTGTGTCCCAAATGCTGGAAACAGGTAATTCCCTGCAAATGTATGGGGGGGGGGGG
>WMED01006468.1:0-18449 GCA_019650415.1 Pipa parva
ACACTGTGCTGCCCCCACAAGCCTTTTCTCACACTGTGCTGCCACCACAAGCTCACCCCCCTCATTTTCCCTATCCTTACCAAGTTCCTCCGTTGCCGGCTGTTTGTGTTGTAGCTGAGCTGAGCGCTATACTGATTTCTCTCCCCAGCACTGATTAAACTTCCTGTCGCTCACAGGAAGTTTAATCAGTACTGGGAAGAGGACAGCCGGCAACGGAGGATCTGTCTGTGCTGTAGCGCTGAGCGCTATAGCGATTCCTCTTCCCAGCACTGATTAAACTTTAAGAAAAATCGCTATAGCGCTCAGCGCTACAGCACAGACAGCCGGCGCCCCACCTGCAATACCTCTGTGCCCCACACTTTGAGAAGCACTGGCTTAAAGGAAATGGGTAAAAACACAGGGATTTGAGAGCAGAATATGTTTTCTTTTACTTACATTGCACATCTGTAAATGTTATCCTCCTTCCAAGACTAGTATTATTTGGTCTGCTGTGTAGTGTGGTGTACAATAGTCACATTAAAGGGCGCTAGAGGATCAAGATTAACATTAGTTTGAGGGCGAAATTTATTAAAAGCGGAATTTTTATTGCACGTGCGGAATTTTTACCACACGATTGGAATTCGGATCGCATGATCGGAATTTCGATCGATTTCTGATCGCGCGATTGGAATTGCGATCGATTTCCGATCACGTGATCGAAATTGCGATCGGAATTTAACTTCGGGCGATCGTTGATTAATAAACATTTGAAATGTCCATACATAATAGTTGCTTTTACTTTCTAATAAACTAAACTCTTAAGATGAGATTTATTTTTTTTTTAACCAAAATTTTAAATGTTATGAAAATGAGTCATGTTGTTTTGAAATTGAAAAATAGAAACAAATTAATTTCACACTGAGCATTAAATGGAGTTTCCAACTTTATTACCAGTGTCAGAGAGTAATATAAACTGTGCTTTACCTAATCCCTAGATATACAACTTAATAAAGGATTTAAGCATCATTTGGTTTAAAGCATAACTAATTACACAAGGGTGTAAAGGCTAAATGCTTAATCAACGTAAGCTCTACTTTACATGCAACAATATTATAGGAAGCTAATTTCTGATGATATTGCTTACGTTTAAATTAGCAGCAGTATACTGGATTTTCACTTCGTCTCCATTCAGTTTTGTTATTTTGTCATTTATTGCTTATGATTATTGCAAGAAGCATATACATTTTGACTCTTGATAAAGTAACTGGAAATTGTGTCAAGTCAGAGAGATGTTCAGTCTTCAATGCAGGGATTAGTATGGTACTTGGGTGGAATGAGTTGATGATCTTTGGACCGTGTCTCTACTGTAGGTTAAAACTGAAGCTCTAGTTTCACCTTATGCTCTCAATAGGATCTCCCTATTTATAAAGTAACAAAGGACCACACTCCAAAGCAACATTCATTATTAGAGGTCATAGGAACCATTATAAAAACCTGGTTAGATAGTAAAGTGCAGTATGAAGTGGTTTCCATTTTTTTCCAGTTGTTTAAACAGATTCCACTCCCAGCCCCATTGTTTACCATTGTTTATGGACCTTATATAATACACATTCATGGGTACACATTCAACAAAGGCCCAATTTTTAAAATCTTTCATGATATTGGAAAGCACAAATTAAAGTAACACTAAAGAATGTAAACATTCTTATCAATTATGCTTAACCGCATTCCAAATATTGACATGAACAAGCCTCATCAATTTTATTCAGCACCAGTGCTTCACGCAAAGGTCTTGGAGGTAGACACAACACTTAAACGTTTGAGCCCCAGGCTCAAATCTGAAGCATCCTGGAACTGTATCCACCACCTCAATCTACCTGGTGATACCCTTCATCCTTGTGGAGAGTATTTTATTGTTAGCCTCATCAGAACTACTACACGTACACGTCTGTATATAAAACTTAAGTGATTTACCCTTCCCTCATAATCCAAACTTTATAATAACATTACTTGTACTCTGCTTACCTAAGGAGAATCCTTCTCAAACCATGATCTTACCAACTGTAATACATACGAAGATGGGTGTGTACATTCTAAAAGGATTCCATGGCTAACGCATTTAAAAAATGAAAAATAAATTTAAGCTGACCTAAATTATGAATTAAATATCCCCACACTGGCTTTTATAAACAATCATAGTGGTCTAGTAGGAGATATTGTTAAAACCAAAAGCTGGTTATTAGAAAAATCTCAAGTTACTAGACAAGAGCATAATATTTTCTATTTAAACAGCCAGTTCAAAAATAATTACACTGAAATGCTCTGTTAAACCACTCTAGTTTGATCTTACGTGTATTCCATAATAAATGAAAAGATTGTTTAAAAACCTTTCATCTTACTTTATCATTTTCTCTTTATGGAAGTCCATTAATAATAGTAGATACCTGATAATAAAGCTCACTGTGTTAAAGAGAGAAATATTACTAACCTTGGGGGATGGGGTTAAAATATCAATTGATAAAATGAATGAAAGTAAAAAAATCAGAGACTTCAGCTGTTGTTCCAAGGATTGTAAGGTTATTCCATTGCATCTTGGAACCTAGCAGGGTTCTTTTATTTTATTATTTTGTAATAGACTAATTGCAGACCCCTTCTAATAGTTCAAGTATGCAGACATTTTCTTACCGTTAATTAAATTGAGGAAAACAACACTAATAGGATTAAAGGAGTCTAGCCAATGGGGCTCTATAATACTGGCTGCTTCTTTAGTCAGTATTGCTACAAGGTCCTGAGGAAGATGCAAGGTGCAATTTTGTAAATATGAGTTTTTGAAATCTCTTTTAATTGAATTAAAGTATAAATCAAATCCTGCTGAGAGCTCAGTATATATTTTATAATGCAATGTGTGTATGATGCTGCCTTCCAAAAGTGATTTAAAGTAGGGTCTACACTTTATCTCCACACTTCTGATGAACTCCTTAGAATTGCCTGCAGGATTAATCTGTATGTTCTGAAGATTATCCATGTGGTAAATTTCAATTTCCAATGCTAAATGAACCCTTGCTTCTATTTTAGAGGGATGAATGGATGACCTTGGACTTCATGTCTTTGAAAGCAACGTCAACTGCAGCACTGCGAGCAGAAAAACAAAAACAGAAAACATTGGAGGAAGAAAAAGCTCAAGCCGCAGAAAAGGTAAAGAAGCCAACATGCTGGGAGCACTCTGAATCGCATTTAAGCTTTAAGATTGGCTATTTGGTTGCAGCCAATGTGTACAATACATAAACGCTGTCATCTGTTGAAATCAGCCTGAGTTTTCAGTAACATACTTGACTCCTTTAAGTAAAACTACCAGGAATTTAATATGCGTTGTTATTATTATTTTAGGATTGCCTGAATTGTACAGATTAATTTAAGTCAACTGTTTTTAACTTTTGTAACTCTATTTTCTATTTCCCAAAGAGAACTTGCTGCTTTTTCTTGCTTGCTTGTTAGATTTCATCACTGCTCTTCATGATAATGAAAACAGTGCCGTCTGGTGAATTTTTTTATCGGTAAAATGGAATGTTTCTGCTTACTCTTTTCAGCTTGAAAATATATTCACTTTTATTTGTTGCAGTCTTATAAGACCATTAAACAATGTGACTTTACAGTTGCTTGTAAGAAAATATGTAGAGAGGGATACCAGGCATTGAGTACATCTAGTACTGTTCCTAGAGATCCACAGAGAACATCAAGTTCAACATAATATCACTCTCCAGAGACGTGTATTGTCATACAGGAACTTCCTGAAATACCATGACCAGTTATTTTACATGGAATGATTTTTCATACTGATGTCTATAGGTCTGTAAGAACACATACTTACCTGAGACGCGGCATTCCTGTTGCATGTCGGTGTCTGTCGCAGTCGTCATCTTGGCATTTTTTCTTGTCTCATTGAAGGCTTCTGTGTATAATGGTGTCAGTATTAGTTGTGGTAACAGCATTGCGTCGCGGGTACATTCACTCCTAGCGCCTAGTTAAACTAGCTTAGTGCTAGCTTCTGCGCCCCAAATATAGGACTCCTGTAGGTGCTACTGGATGTGATTGTTTAGTTATTGTTCCAGTATTGACCTGTTCCTTTTCCTTGACCTTTGTTGTTTGCTGCCTGCCCTGACCCTTATCTTTGGATTCCGACTACGCTTCTTCGTCACCTGCCGTGATCTTTTGATTCGTTTTGACTTTGTGGCTTCTCCTTATAGTCAGGCTATAGCCTTAAGGGCCGCAACCTGGGTATTTCCCCAGCTAAGCCCTAACCTCCTTGCGGGAGCTCTACGTAAAACCAAGTGCCTTAGGATTTGTACCTATTTGCCAGCTGTTCATAGACATGCTGCTACCTCCTTCTCCTTTATCAGTCGGTACCTGCCCTTACAGGGTCTTTGCTTCCAAACCTTTTAGTTTTGTTCCTCTTGCTGAGCCATTCTACTCAGTATTGCTAAGTTAGTTCAGGTTTCTCATGAGGAAGCAAAGATTTCTCTTTAAATTTTTATCAGACTTGGATTTATTACATTTCTCACAGCTATTTCTTTATACTGGTCTCAGTCATTTATTCTCTGGAGTTTACCTTTGTCAGGTACTCCAAGACATTGGGAATTTGGGAATGCTTCTCTACCCATTAAGGTTTTAGGAATGAAATCATCCTGGAAATCACCTTAGCCCAGTGGGTCTGCAAAGTGCGGCTTGCGAGCCACATGCAGCTCTTTAGCCGCCTTGTTGTGGCTCGGAATACACCTATGAAGCCTCGCCCATGACCCCTGATGCCTCTTCTGATTGGCTGTCAGCAAATCATGTGGTCGGGAGAGTGTTCTCCTGCCCCTTTGCGGCTCACAAAAAAATTGTCACTGCTGGAGGAGTCCGCATTTAAATTTGCCGACCCCTGCCTTAGCCCATTCATCTGCCCTCCATGAAATGTAGAGCATCCTGTATAAGATTCTTTTCACAAATGGAGGCCAAGATCTGGATCTACAAATGTGAAACCCACAAATCATTGCCAAGGTACCCCAGGTATTATTGCTCCTATTAACTCATCATATTTGTTGCTTTTTCATTGGATGGTGTTGCTTGATAAGGGGATGACTCTATTTTTGGTCCCTCATTAGGAACTGAGGGCACTAAAAGAGGATAAGGAAGGGATCACATCAGTCTTGAGATTGTTAGATTGGTTTGAAGAAAATCAAACACCTATCATTTTACGTTTCTGATCTTTTGTCCAAATCTAAAGGGCCACCAGTATGTAACATGATGCATTATTTGGGAAGTATGAATATTTGGTTGCTACTTGGTTTATTGCAGTTCCGATAATGCATGGAAACATTTAGTGCAGGAGTCGGCAACCTTTTGGGCTGAGGGAGTCATATACATGCAGCTTCCTCAGCCCCTTTGAATCCAAAGCCGCTGACGTCACATGCAGCTCCGGATTGGCTAGCAATTGCTTTCACCGCTCGTTACAGTGAAAGAGCCAGATATGGACATCAAAAGAGCCATAAGTTGCCGACCCCTGATTTAGTGTGTTGCTATATAATACTGGGTGATTGTTTCTAATGTTCGCATAATACCCAATACAATTTGAAGATATTTGATAGTATGTACTTTTCCTTTGCATAATACAGCCTTAATGGTATTCACAACATAAGGCCAACTGTCACACAGATTATTATGTCGTTGGAGATGCATTTCTTTTCTCTGATTAACATTTATCACTGATCTGTATCTGTAAAATAAATATACTGAGAGAATTTCTTATAAATAGAATTCCTATCATTTATAAGTACCAGATCCTAATTAGATATTCAGACTCATGCTTGGAGAGCAGAATATACAGACACAATTTTTTAGCTTTATGGGAACATTAGAGCTTTGACATTTATTCTATTGCAACTTGATTAGAAGTGGAACCAAGTAATCTGGTTTCCATTTCAATAAAAATCCTACTATTTTATAATTACAATTCTGTTAATATTACCATTTTTTGTTTTTGTACAAAAATGGGCATTTTTATCCCAGATGTTGTTATTCTGTGTGTCTTGCTAAAAGATGTTACAGTTCAAAGGACAACAGAACATAAAAAATTCTGTTTGCATTGGTGCTGCAGTTACTAATATTTGTAAAAAAAAATTGTATTTGAAGCTGATTAATTAACCTGGCCTATGTTTGTTTTTCTTTCACTGGTGTTATGGAAGGGCCCAAAAAGAGAAAGTAAAGGTATTTTCAAAATAAAATAATATCATTTTAAAAAATATTTCAGAATTTTTGCAAGTGGCGTATAGTAAATATAAAAGAAAAATGGACATTTTTATCTGTGTTAATTATTCCTTTAATGCACTAGGAAGCATCAGTCTTTGTCCTTCCTTACCCAACCTGTGTTCATGCTCTTAAATATGCTACAAACAGAAGAGAGGGTTTCAGTGGAACTGCTTCCGCACCAATGACAATATATTCTGGACCATAAGATGCACTATATAAATGCATTTTCACTGTATTATTTTTTGTTCTTTTAATTTTGGGGTGTTATACGGTCTAATGTGTTTTATGTTTTGAAAAATTTGGCAATCAAATCTTATAAGGGCGAAATTTATTAAACTCAGAAAGAACACTCTCTCTTTCCGAGTTTACCGAGTGAAATTTCACAAGATTTTTTTGAGATCAAGTTTTTCAATTTCGATTTTTTTTTTTTAATTTTTTTTTTCAATGGAAAGGTAGCCATACTTAACATTAGTAGCATGGCTACCTTTCCATCGAAAATTTAGAAAAATCGAGATTGAAAAACTCGATCTCGAAATCTCAAAAAATCTCATGAGACCAGTGCGAGATTTCACTCAGTAAACTCAGAAAGACCCAGAGCGGTCTTTCTGAGTTTAAAGGAGAACTAAAGTATAAAGATAAAAAGAACTGTTAAAATACTTTCCTTATACAGAGTCAATTTATTACAGTCACAGGATGAGCTATGCTGTAATTAGCCGTCACCCGATGCTTTCTTCACAGCGCTGGTCAGCCAGCGCAAAGCTCCTCCTACCTTGTTTCACCTCGGGTGAAAAATGGCTTAACCATCATCACGTTCATTGTGGGGGGCCAATGAGAACACTTCCTGCAATGAGAGTGATGATGTATGAGCCTGTTGAATCAAGAAGAAGGAGCTGTGCGCTGGCTTCTGTGTCAGCCAGCGCTGTGAAGGAGGCATCGGGGAAGCATCGGGTGCTGGCTAATTACTGCACAGCTCATGCTGTGACTGTAATCAATCGTCTCAGCATAAGGCAAGTATTTTAACAGTTCTTTTTAATTTTTTTTTACTTTAGGTCTCCTTTAATACATTTCTCCCTACTTAGTGTCATTCTGGGAATGTATAATTGCTGCATTTAATATTAATGTTACATTTCTTTTTTAAAAATTCGTAGCAATACACCACACCACTTAGTTTAAGCATCGGTCGCTTGTTTATTGTCTTGTATTACTTCAATAACAATAAGGCGGTTTGTGGAAATGTCGATTAATATAGAGCTCTCTTTTAGCATCAACACGCAGATGGATAATGTCACCAATCAGTGGTAAAACTTTAATAAAGTTCTGAAATCTGAGTCATGATTGTTAAAATTAGCCATCTGCCCCAGGTGTGATGTTTCTGCTTAGTATGATGGTTGCCAATGGTTTTGGATTTTATTACCGTAGATTTTTTTTTTCAGCCTGCAGCTAAGCTAGTATAATTATCTCCTTCAGTGGATACACACATTTGGCAATGAAATGGCCATAATAGCTAAGTAATTTTATTACTCTGTTAAACAGGTATCACTGCAAATATGGTTTGCTGTTCTCAAAACAGTTTTGTGGCATACTTAGTAGCTTTATTGTTGGAGTCAATCCCATTGATTGAAGTTCCAATTAAAACAGAAATCTTTCTGCAAACCATTTTTGGTTAGGATTGCTTCCATGAAATGCCATCTCAGTTATATGCATGTTTACGATCAAAGTGAAAATCCACCGTTTTTCTATGTATTGATTCTTTGCTATATTTTCCAGTTAATGTTTGGAATCACGTATGAAAATGTTTTTTTTTTCTTCTGAGGTCCTGTATAAAGCTTCTTATTTATATTTATAAATTATGCTGCTTAGTCTGGCAAGATATAATGAAAAATCCTCTTCCCCCCTCCCCACTGGTGTATCATACTGTAGTGCTTTTTTTGGTTTAAGAAGTTGCCTGTTGCTAAACATCTATCAGACATGAAAGTACCTTTGATACTCTGCTACAAAACCGAAGCTTAACTTCTGTGTTATTTGAAACCTGTATTTTATTAGTTTTATGTCCGCTTTAAAGTGAATCACTGACTATTATTATAATTGTTTGCTTCAGGAACAGCTGCTGTCTAGGGAACTGAACCCATACTGGAAGAATGGTGGTACGGGTCTTCCAGCAGAGGAGGGGAGTGTTACTTCAACTAACACGGGTAAATACAATTCAATTTAACTTCAAGATAATGTTTCTGTTTATTTTTACATCCTATCCTAAAGTCTTATATAAAAATGTTAGTCAGCAAGGGCCAACTTGTGCTCATTTTACTGATTTTAAATGACAACAAACTGAATCCTTCAGTAACTGAAGGGGAAGCTCTTGTTTAACAACTGAAAGGGGAATATTGATCAAAGTTGAATAAAAATTCAGCTTGTATATCAATACCGGATTAGCACTAAACAGGACGAAATATTGATAACACTGATATTGATTTTTATAAAGCTCCATAAGTCCTTTTTTATTGCTGGAAAGTGATTGGCCAAGTTGAGGGTGGCGTTAACCCATTATTCCCTATGGGGTTGACTCTACAAATTCAGATTAGCTTTCCCATCAAGAAAGATCGGCGATATCGAATGGGACTTTATTGAAAACAGAGTAAAGTGTGGTGGATTGAACGCATTGATCTTTATCGACATCGGCAAATTTTATTTTCCGCTATGTAAATTGGTCAGTTGTCCAGAAATGCAGTGAACAGAAAATATTGGCGATAAGACGGCAGATAGCAGGGAAATGGATTGAATAGGTCACAATGACCTTGATAAATTTCCCCCATAGTGTATGCTTTACTTATCTGTTTGAACAATGGAACATAGGGCGCTTTGACTGCTTTAAGGAAAATTCATTTTCTTGACTAATTGCTTCTCTAATGGCATTGATGCAGTTTTTGACATGGTTGCCATTGAAACCAATGACACCACTCAGCAATTTGTTTAAAAGTCTATTGCTCTTTTAGTATTTAGCATTGCAATCTTATTTACTTGACTCTCATAAATAGGAATGCGAACACCGCAGACTTTTTTTTTATACACATGTACAGACAATTTACCTTGTTCTACCATGAATCTCATGGTAGAAATACCACTATGGATATTTATATTTGTGGTATAAGCCGCCATCATGTGTTTTACTAGTGGTTTTTAAAATGTGTTTGTGGGATTTAAGATAAAGATGTGAGATGAGATCAGAAGCACATATGTCCTGTATATTTGCAATCTGGTCTAGCCTAAAAAAAAAAATATATATTATCTAATACAATATAGTCTAGTACTAATATAGTAAAGTGGACCTGTCACTTCAAAACTCTAATACTAATTTAGGATTTACTAATTAAATAAATGTTTATGTAAATATATAAGTATTTTTAAAAATGTACCTTTATACAGTGTTTCTCTCTGTCATCTTCCCTGTCAGCCTGACTTTTCTTTCCCGAGTCGGGTTGGGTGGGGCTAAATGATGATTGACATTATAGCTCCTCCAATCAGATCCCTGCTAGATCGTGATTTAAGGGATCTGATTGGAGGAGCTATAATGTCAATCATCATTTAGCTCCGCTCAACCCTACTCTAGAAAGAAAAGTCAGGCTGACAGGGAAGATGACAGAGAGAAACGCTGTATAAAGGTACATTTTTTAAAAATACATCTATATTTACAAAAACGTTTATTTCATTAGCATAACCTAATTTAGTATTTGTTTTGAGGTGACAGGTGCACTTTAAACCTTTTCTAAAATGTATTTATTCTACTGCAGCTTGTTGGTTTATTTGAGTTAATATTTGTTTGTTGTATGATCATATTTACTGACCTTTCCATTATTTTGCCTTACTATAGTAATAGTAATTCAGAGCCAGATCCTAATATTAGATTTGATATACTTTATAGACATAAAACACAAAACAAATAAAGTATATAATCAAAAAGTATGATCTAAAATTACATTGTAAATACAAACTGGATGCAGTTAATTTCTGTGGGAGCCCTTTATGATGTTATTGGTCTCTTAATATCCTATATAAGAATAATTTTGTTTCACATTTCCCAGTTCAGATAGTTGAAGATGGTGGGCTGAGTTGGTTGAGAAAATCATATCAGAGGATGAAAGAACAATCTGAAAGGGAAAATCGAAAATTTGAGGATATAGTGGCTGAAAGATATGGGGTAAGAATGACCGTGTTTGCTATATGTTGTCAAGGACAGGAATTCAATCTTGCAAGGTCTTGTTTTAAACAGTAACTTCCAAAAATCTAAACTCTAGTGCATGGGTTTGCAGTTTTAATATTATAATTTATTCTGAATTCTATACTTTAAAATCAAGCTGAATCTGTGTTGAAAATATTACCAGAATATGCCCGTTTTGAAACTCAAATGCCACAAAAACATTCGTCTGATTATAACTGTTCATCTCATGGTTTAATATTGGAGATCTCATTCTGTTTGGCTTCCTGTCTTCTCTCTTGTCCACACTGCAGTCAAAATAAAATGTTGCTGTCTTTAAAGGAGAACTGATGCTCATTCCCACTAGGGTGATTCCTAATGGGATGGGTTATTATACTTAACCGGTAACCTCCTTCGTTCTAGTGCCGCATCCTACTACAGTAAACACCAATCTTCTTTTCTTCTGTTCCATCGATGTGAAACTCTTCAGGTTCCTGCCTGCTCCTCAACATTGCAGATTTATTTCTTCTACACATCTTCTGAAGCAGTTTAAGCATTTGCAGATGAAAAAAACTCAGCAATGTTGAAGAGGAAGAGGATTCGGGACTGTAGGAGATCGGTGAAATCTTAATACAGGAGCCATCACTGGAGCGAAGGAGGTGAATGGTAAATAGAATTACCTTCACCCAGTAGGAAGCACTTCTAGAGAGAAGAGTGTTCTTCTTTAATAAGTGCTTGCATTTTCTCTAGTCTTCTCTCTAGATATTTTCCAAATTGGTGCTTTCACTCCGCCAATTACGTGATATATTCACTTCATCTATACTAATTTCCTTCCATACATGTCACTGCTAGAGCAGCGATCTACTTTTCAAATTTTGTAGCATGCATCGTTCAACCGACCAATCAAAACGAATAAATTAAACTAATTCTCCTCTTTAGCCGGGAGTTTTATACCTGTAGTTAATGACACTGCTTGTTTTCCTAAGCCAGTTTCTCTTGCGCACATAATCTGCATACAATATGTTTTTATTAAGTAATAACCATTTGCCACAGGCAGCTCCTATCCTTAATATCTATTGCAATAACATGTTTAGCATGCACGCTACTCTTTCTCTTTGCTTTTAAATATGTATTTTGTGTATTTTGAACTTTCTTATTAGTTTTAAAGTTTATGAAGGTTTGCTTGAGACAATTTGAATTTTTTTCCCCTCCGATTTGAGCTTTAGTCATTCATTTATTTTTAATCCCTTCTCCTTCTAGACCCTAGTGGATTTTAATATAACAAATTTACTACGGAATTATCAGTTTTTCCGTGTTTTTATAGCCAGTTAGCAAAAGCTACACCTCTTTCTCTTTCTTGTTTACCTTATTGAAAATATAACTTTTAAAGGAAAACTAAACCACGTGCAAAGGGCCTTCTATTTTTGTAACTTTTAGTTTTTGTTTCTAAGGCTTAGATTTAAATAACTTTGTGACTTTTTTAAAGGTTGTAATCACAGTAACTGCTTGAACGCTTAAATCGCTTGCTTTTATTCCACAGAGAAAATTGCAGCAATATAACAATTTTGAAATGTTACAAAAACTGTGCCCTGGTTTTAGCTATTGAGATAATAGCAGGATAAAACTATTCACTACAGTAGGTTTATATTTTTTTTTTTTTACAAGATACATCACAGCTTTCCTGGTTCTGCTAGCAGATGGTATTAAAGGGAGTAACAACAAAAGCAAAACTGGTAATGGAAACTGAGTCTCATGCTATCAAGTGGAGAAGTTAGCAGGAAATGATATATTTCTCTTCTTTTGCCATATCTATGGGAAATAATTCAGAGAAGTTTTCATTTTTCTCCTGAATTCTCTATTTTGTAAATAGGTCTACAGAATACCTAGATCCATGTTTGACAGAGTAATAGCTGCCAACAGCTTATGTGTCCTTCAAATGAACCCATTTTCCAGTTTACACTAAATGTATATAGAGTGTGTTGTTTCAGAACATAATCAAATTTTAGTGTAATCCTGGGAATGTGTAATTGCTGCATTTGATATTCATGTTGCAAATCCTTATTTTTCCTTTTGAACACGAGTAGCTATACACTGCACCACTAAGTGTAAGCATGGGTTACTTGTTCTTTACCTTATCCCGTCCTGGTGGTGGTTTTCTTGTGAGTCGCACTAGGTTGAAGACCCTGATAGAACTAATAATGACTAAATGTTTGTAAGCTTGTGAAATGTCAATATCTGCAATGGTAGGAAACTTTTGGAAAATGTACTTTCAATGTCAGGAAATGTGTATAATAGACAGATTAGACACTGTCAGCTTCTAAGGAGATCTGGAAAACATAAAGCCAGTACAAGCCTAGCATTTTTGTAATTCATACATTTTACATGATTTCTCACACTGGGTGATGGAAATAATTCAACAATTTACCCTGTTGTAGTGTTTCATGCATTATGTAAACACGCCTTCTAACAGTAAATTTCCGTGCATGGTATAAAAGCAAGCGGAAAGGTTTGTGGAGATCTATCTTTTAGTCTATCATTCCTTGACTTCATTTAAACAGTAATCTTCTAAATTACCAGCTTTTCTCTGCTGGCAGGGACGTATTTGAATAAACTTTGGTTCACAAAAGCATATAACCCTAAAATGCATTGTCATCTGAAGAATCAGTCCTCAATTTTTCAGAAGGAGCCATTTCACTGCTGTCTGTAACATATTAACATCACAGCTCCGAATAAACCTTCTCATGGTTACTGGTATACAGAAGGTATTACTGAGCTATAACATCTGGTTACTACTGGCTGTTTATATAAGTGTCAAATGCTAATCAACTTATACCCTTGGGGTAATACTGTTCTTGTCAGTCAGTATCTTCTGTCAAGCTCTAATCTTACTGATGTGGAATGTAAAAATATGTTAAATATTTTAGAGAAAACCTTCAAACAGTTACCTACACACAAAGTTGGGGATGTGGGGTTATACTGCTGTCCACGTTTATTGCAAACTGGAAATAATGACATGTGAAAAAGTAATGTTTTGGAGACTTGAAGGGCATATGTCTTAAAGAAGGTTTCCTTCACAACACTGAAATGTTGAATTCGAGTATAAAAGGAAGTCCTGATATTATGTCCAGTCTTTTTAGTTTGATGTAATGCCCACCTTTCTGTAGATCTAAACTCATTCTTTGCCTACAGGATGTAAAATTATGTAAACTGCTGTTTTGCTGAAATATTTATTGTTTGCTATTCATATTCCATTTTAATTTAGTCAATGGAAACATTTCAAAATAAGCTAGACGCAGCAGAACGAGCAGCCTCCCAGAATTCAAGTGATGACAAAAGAGAGAGGTGGAGAAAATCCAGATATCATGATAATGAACGACAAAGGTTTCTGAGACCAAATGAACATTCTGATGATGAAAGAAGTAGACCTCGGCAGACAGATCGTTACAGGTACGAGAAAAATTACAGTGCAGTAGGTCTGGAATTCAAATCAAACACACACGGTAAGGATGGAGAGTGCAGCAGAACAGAAACACAAAATAGAAAATATGGAGTTAAGTCATCTGATGAAGTAATGGATCCAAAAAGAAACAAAGACAGAAGTTCATCTTTTAAACTGAAACAACAGTTTATGAAACCTTCTGTAGATGATGGATCCTTTAATATTTCTGGCTATAGACCACAAACGAATAAGCTGACCAGAGCTGCAGACTCTGAAAACACTTGTTTCCAAAAGCATGGGGAAAAATCGTGGAAAAAGGCACCAATCGGGGATGAAACGCACAGTAAGGAAGAGGAAGCTCCCCTCCAAGAAAGGACAGATCCTAAAGTCAAAGCTGATACTTGTCACAGCACAATGGATATGGAGTCTGAGAAAGAAAGATCACCAACTTTAAGGTATTTTGTTTTAAATCTTCATGAGTGTTAAATTTGTTGCTTATGTAAAATAACAGAGTTATTGATTTTATTACGTTCCCAGCTGGCATGAAGTTAAAATTTGCTGTTGATGAGTCGCCTGCATTCTTCCTAATGGCCTATAGTAGTGTGGATCACAGTTGTCTTCAGTTTATTCTAAAATAAAAAGAATTACTTTTGGATATCAGTTTTAATGCATTCAAGACAAGTTCCTATTTTAGGAATTCATATCTGTACCCTTCTTCCTGTTCTGTGATTTGCCATGTAAATATATTCAATCTCTTAAAGCAATCAACTGTTTCTGGTACAACAGCTTCTTTTGTGAGGATATTCAACAACTAACTGCCTTCACGATAGCGAAAACCTTCTGCAGCTTTAAAAACTGCTGAAAGCATCCCCTTGGCCAATTCGTTTCCAAAGTCGCTCCTCATTCTGTATATAATAATACATTAAGGCCCTAATTCACCACAGTGCGAAGTGAGCCGCGAAGCGTTCGGCTCACTTCGCACTATGGTGAATTAGGGCCTAAATATCTTGGATTTCTTGGAATTCTGTAGTGCAGAATGAGAGAAAAATGCAGTCTAATTGTTGTTGTTGAGCTAGCATAGTATATTTGCATTGTTATATTCCTCTTAAATTTACTCTCAGTATATTATTTTATCACGGTAAATCTTCCAATATAGCCAAATTCATGGCAGGAATAATATATTATTAATTATAATGATTATATTTATGATAATATGTTAGGGATTGAACATCTAATTGAACAATGGAAGATATAACCAGGGGACTAAAGGAATATGGTATTGTAGGGCCAAAGGAGCAAAAGATCCACTTTCTATTTTTAAGGCTTTGTACATAGCATTTTAGGTTGTCATCTAAAAATAGGAACCATAATAACTGATTAGCATCTATCTCAAGAGATTAAACTAGTTTTGGAGGTTAAAGAAAGTTTACTAAAGATGTTGCCTTATTTTGAAGATATTAGTCTTTTCTTGTGATATGTTTTTGTAGAGATGTAAATGGGTGTATCAAGAATCACTCGATACATCAGGGTAGCCATGATTGGTGATTGTTTTTTACCTTTGGTTTGCCTTCCTAGTTGTGATCCAGTGAGGATAATTGGGGATTGATATAACTGAGTATCAAGTGATCAGCTCTTTGGGTGAAATGTATTAAAGTCGTAAAGACCAGCGGTCAGCGGAGATCGAGTTTTTGAATTTTTTTCCATGAAAGGTAGCCATAC
Organism: Pipa parva; assembly: GCA_019650415.1. Taxonomy (NCBI): domain Eukaryota; kingdom Metazoa; phylum Chordata; class Amphibia; order Anura; family Pipidae; genus Pipa; species Pipa parva. The sequence continues at coordinate 15,612 of WMED01006468.1, forward strand.
TTTACATTAGTAGCATGGCCTTTCCATCGAAAATATTGAAAACTTGGGATCGAGGAACTCGATCTCGAGATCTTGCATGAAATCTCACAAGTGCAAAATGAGACTTCTCTCAGTAGCAGTCTTTCCGACTTAAATAAATTTTGCTCATTTGTGAGAGCTTTTTTGCTAGTAGTTTGGCAGCCAGACTCTGCCTTAAAAAAATATTTGTTTTGTTCAGTGAAATAAGGCATATTCTCATTCTGTTTTTCTACAGGGTCCCATGCATCCCCGCCCTGCTCTAGAAAGTTTACTTTTTAGATTGCCCACAGTCATATATGTTAGTTAAAGGAATCCTCACAATAATTAAATCCATTTGCTCCCTGAATGAGATTTCTGTGATTTAGCCATTAAATTATTCCTTCATGAGAAATTATTAATATTATGTATTTTTTTTCAGATTTCCACAGATTTTTATTTAAGAATTTTGTAAAACATGGAAAATGAGATTTTTTGTGAGCAAGCTTAACTCATTACTTTCTTCCCACACCTACTCATGCATTTAAGGGTGGCTATGGAAACCACAATTCCATGCTTTTCTCTGCTTGCGTATGGTGATGTCAAGCAAGTTTCAGTTTTTATTATAAATTCTTTGGGTATGTGTTACTGGTCTACCAATGCTTAAAGTGCCACTGTCACCTCAAAACTCTAATACTAAATTAGGTTGTACTAATGAAATAAACATTTTTGTAAATATATATGTATTAAAAAATGTACTTTTATACCTCTCTGTCATCTTCCCTGTCAGCTTGTCTTTTCTTTCTGGAATTGGGTTGGGCGGGGCAAAATAATGATTGACATTATAGTTTCTCCAATAAGAACCCTTAAATCATGATCTAGCAGGCATCTCATTGGAGGAGCTATAATGTCAATCATCATTTAGCCCCACCCAACCCGACTCCAGAAAGAAAAGTCCAGCTGACAGGGAAGATAACAGAGAGAAACACTGTATAAAGGTACATTTCTTTAAAATACATATATATATATATATATATATATATATATATATACAAAAATGTCTATTTCATTAGTACAACCTAATTTAGTATTAGTTTTGGAGTGACAGATACACTTTAATTTTTACACAGGCTAAACTAACCAAATGTATTCTTTCCCTATTTACTTTAAAGAAAAGTAGGTTGAACTGGAGTGGCCACTTTCATTCACTCAGTGGACCTTATTAGTCGGTCCGCTGAGTGAATGAACCTTTATTATTACAGTATATTATTATTTATAACCTTTATTAGTATGCTGTATAGTGTGATCTAATAATTGTGGCTCATTTATTTGTTTTGCTCAACGAAGTTTCCTGTAGGATAATTTTAGATTAATCCACCATTTTTTAGTATTAATTGGAGAATTGAATTAGCAGTGTTAGGCGAAACAGAATGTACCATAAGCCTTATGCTTGACAAAATGTTCCCATCACATAGTTATAAGGCCTGTATGCTTTAATAGGAAATACATCCTATTGTTTTCTGTAATGGTCTTTAGTAATTGTGGTGCTTTAATTGTCTGTAGGTAACTTGCTTAACATGTACCTTGATGAAAACGCTTTTCTTTTGTATTTTTATTATTTCATCATAGCTGGTTGACCATAAGAGGTTGGAACCCACAGTAACAGAGACACACAGATAAAGGCAAGATTATAAAAGATGGTCCTTCAATGAATAAATATCAAAATTGACTTGCCTAACGTGTGCAGGATTAGATTTTGTTAATTGATGATACACTTAAGTGATGTATACTGGAAATAGACTACTGTTGCGTACCACTTTATCCAGATTCCAGTTTCCCCACAGGGAACTGTTTTAGGATTTGGTACCTGGTTATCAAAACTTCCAAGTAACATCCCACTAATTATAGGAGAAGTTCTTATGCTAAGCTTGCTATCACTAGCAGCATTTCAGAAAGGGATTATGGAAGGGCAGTGATTCCCTTCATTATAAAAGTTGGCATTCCAGATGTTAATGTAATCATTTATGTTTCATGTTTGTCTTGTATTCTGTTTACTTTGGGCAAAGAAGTAAAATTATGTAACCTGCTCCTGTGCTAGTGGAGAGGTCAGTTATTCTGCCTTCTTAAGACCTACCATGTTCTGAATACGTTACCTAATTGGTACGAAAGTAGAATGCCTCTTCGAGCTCTTGGCACTTCCTAACTGATAACCACCTGCTGTTCCCAACAGTTCTGCCGGCAGAAATCTAAGAAACCTACAGAGTGCGGACAAATAAATCCAATTTTTGTTTTCTCTTTCCCGTTTTCCAAAGCACATTAGTCTTTCAGCTCAAATGTTTCTACAGTTTGATTTCACAAAACTATTGTATTTTCTTCTAGATTTCTTCTTTTAAAAGGCTAATAACCATTCAGGAAAAAAAGATATATTAAGGCGAGTTATTCTGAATGTTAAGGTTTGTTTATTATTTATAAAAACAAAAAACATTACTCCTAAAAGTGCACATAAGTTGAAAATTTCCAAATGGTTTAAATGTAAAAAATGAATGCAAAGTAAGCTTTATTAGTTTATATAAATGTATTCATTTTGTTTTCGGTCCAGTTCACATTTGCATCTGTTTGGTTTTTTTTGCATTTTTTATGTATTTGTGCAAAAATGCTTATAATTACCATTTGCATTCTTTTTTTTTTTTTTTTTACAAGATTTCATTTAATGACATATTTAATTTATAGTTAGCTGCGTTTTTTTAATTTTTACTTTTGCAATAATGCTGTTTGATACTTTCCCCCCAACATAAAAAGCATTGAGTCAAGCATTTCCCCAACATAAAAAGCATTGAGTCAAGC
>WMED01006469.1:3933-18447 GCA_019650415.1 Pipa parva
GGTGGGCGGAGTTTTACTAACCCCCCAGGCAGAGTTCGGCAGGGCATGCTGTTGCTACCGCAGCCAGCAGCACTAAACAGGAGAAGGTACCCGGAAGCACTGATCACATGTGCTCCTAGGTTCCTATTGGCTCTGGTGACTGATCGTGTCAATGGAGCCCTGTCCCAAACCACGGAGGGAGACAGCCAGGACTCTATGTGTTGGATCAAGCGCTCCACCAGTGAAAAAAACGCCTGGTGGAGCACAGGACCCATTTGATTGGGTTAAACTTTGATACTGAGGTGAGGGCCGCAAACTATCATTCCCCGGGCCGCGAGTTTGAGACCCCTGGTGTAAAGGATGTGTATTAGTCGTGTGTTTGTTTGTGTCTGTGTAAAGGAAATGTATCAGTCGTGTGTTTGTATTTGTGTGACAGTTATTAGTCACATTTACAGTTATTACATTTTAAAAAATGTGTGAATCTGGGTTTAAAATGGGTTTCCACTGAAATGGGAAAAAAAGGGATAAGTATCTAAATAAAATAATGATAGTGATTTGCTTTTCATGGTCCTGCATTGCCACTGCCCTTTCCTGTTAGTTCTGTACCAAAGGAGTTAATCCAACCCTTTTAGCATACAGACACCCTGCCTCTCTCTGACTAATCTCGGCATATTCCCATATACCGATTACTGTATGTTTGAGAGCACTCACTGGGGTGGTGTTATGCAGTTTGCTGATGTTGAACATAAATCAATGTGTGTCATCGGCAGACAGGATTTACCATCTTGAACTATAAAGAATTGCCCACCAAAATGAATCTTTGTCAGCTCATTATGCAGGTCAGCAAACTTGTCTGTGTGCTTCCAGCAAAAGTAACTGAAAGTATGGCAAGGTTAAAGGGGATATGTTTCATATAAATCTGCCAAATGTAACTCTCTTGCTGTTTTTAAGACTTGCTGAATAATACTCTTTTAACATAAGATTTACACAATATGACATGTTCTTGTTTGTTTGAAGCACCTGTGAGTGACAAAACATCAAGCTGGTATTTATCTTACACTGAGTTGCCCTTTTAATGTGCAGATGTGCATAGTGTGTACAGTTCATCCATCTCTGTTTGTTTGTGTCACTGGGAGATGGAATTTAAAACTTTGCAGAAAATTAGTTCTAATATTTTTTGGTATATCCCCCAAATGGGTTAATGATATTTCAAAAGCAAATATAAAATTGTTTAGTGATTCATGCATACTTTTGGGAAGCGACAGACATTAAGCGTGCATATTTTAAATACAAATAAAAAAAAAATGCATTTCATTTTCAAAACTTAGCCAAGGAAATCTAGCAAATATTGCTTGCAGGCTTGTCACAGATTCAAGCCCCAGAGGATGCGTTCCTGTCATGATTTTTAACTAAATTAAAACTAGAGCCTCTTTCTACATATTTAATTGTTGATCAATGGACGTCGGTACCAGAGAGGGTTTGTGTTCCCTTTAGTTTTTATATTTTGTTTTTATTCCGGTTTCCAGAAAACTGCTGCCTTCAAATATGCTCTCTATTCAGTAGAATGTCAGTGGCATTGTGTGCATTTAAGCAGAACAATGCAAAGCATAGTGCATATTTCAGATGATAGTTTATTTTGCATCTAATTACCACACATTTCATCCCAGAACATTTAATATCCAGCTCATGGTTGACCTTTGCTGGGAATGTGAAAGATACCTAGCTGCTCGCTTCTGTCAAGCCTGTACTTTGTAACAGTAATATCTTGGCCTCAGCTTGAACCATATTTAATCCTGTTGTTCACTCCCACTCCCCCAAAGTGTGCAAAATAATCAGGATATATGATTTAGTGACAGGGAGAAGCTTAAAGCTACAGTAGTAATAACATTCACCACTTTTTGTCAAAATATCTCCACTTTTTGCATGGGTTTTCACTACTGTCTATTTTAAATGGCCTGAGCTTTGTTGAGGTCTGTAAAATACTGATCTGTTAATCTGGTATTCCTGTAATTGGTTGGTAGTGTAAGATGCACAGTATCATTTAATGCCGAGGAACATTAAATGTATGGAATGTATTTTACATAGGAAAATACTGTAAACAGCATGTTGTCTGGCAGTCTCTGATTTAGAACCCATAATGGGCGAAATTTATTAAACTCGAACAAGCCTTTTTGGCTTTTTCGAGTTTAATCGGAAGAATGATTTGACGTTTCTCCCGGTAAGAATCGCAAGATATGCATCGTGCGATACTTGCCGTGACAAACTTTTTAAAATTAAATATATCCATGGAAAGGTAGCCATGCAATATAGCTACCTTTCCATGGATATATTTAATTTTAAAAAAAGTTTGTTACGGCAAGTATCGCACGAGTCAAATCTCATGATACTTACCGGGAGAAACTTCAAATCATTCTCCCAAGTTATTAAACTCGGAAAAGCGCAAACGGCTTTTCCGAGTTTAATAAATTTCGCCCAAAATTAAGACTGATTTAAAATAGCCTGAAACAGCACATTATGGGGGGAATTCATGAAGCTCCGAAGTGAGGCAAATATTACGCGCCTCACTTCGGAGCTTCATGAATTCCCCCCCATGTTTGCTTTGTAACGAATAACAAGTGTTTTATAATGGGATATTGCATACTAACAGAGAATGTGGCATTCTCAGTACCTGCATTTCGGTTGGAGAGGGGTGCTGATGGAAGGTCACTGGCATGTGGCAACCAGAAATGAATTCCAAAGATGTGGATCAGTCAATGAAATAGACTGTTGATGGGGGAAGGATTGGATAGAGAGCATTCTCTAACAGAACTCTGGAGGCTCAAATGGTTGTAGTCCATTAATCAATAGCCTACACTTACAGTGAGCTCAGACTTGCATTAAATGCTTGAAAAGGTAGACACAATGTAAATTTATAAATACAATTATATGAACCATAGAAAACAAATGGAGGTCTTTGCAGGCCAGCTTATGGAGACAGTCTCACTATCGTACAAACCAGGTGTGTGCATGTGTGCATAATTTTATTTATAAAGCACCACGCAGAACAGTACAATTCAGCAATACAAATATAAGATAGACATGGGAAAAGTACATTACAAGGAGAGTAAATTACAAGCATAGTGAGTAAATTACTAGCATTACAAGGTGTGAAATAGGCCCTAGAATGTTGTTTATAACACCAAGACCATTTTATAGCAAGGATTTTAGAGGCCTGGCATTCATTCCTGCTATTAAATAGGTAGTGGTCTACCATGTTACTTAGACAAATTGGGTTTTGGAAAGTAAATACCTAGTTATTATATTAATGAATCAATCTCATATGCTACACTGGCTGGGTCACCTAATCAATGGAGGTTCTGTATCACCTTAAACCTCTTTTTAACTACACACATCACAGTACAATAAAGGGAAGAACCTAGTTTGTGTACCGGTTGAGATTATATAGTTTCTTCTGTTATTTTGTGTATTTGAGTTAGCGGAGTCCTTTCACATTGAAGGTCCTAATAGATGTATATCTCTTGAGTGAGTCTGTACATAAAACATACTTGGGCATTATTTATAAAAGTCCAAAAAACTCTGTGATGTGGAGAATTCGCCAACTAACTATGATCGCACACTGCACATTTAGATTGTAAGCTCTACGGGGGCAGAGACCTCCAACCTCTTGTGTCAACCGCAACCCAGCACTTAAAGTGATGTATCCTTGTGATATTTTACTTTGTTAATGCACTTTTCCCACGTCTCTATTTGTATTGTTGAATTGTACAGCATTGCATAAATTTGTGGCGCTTTATAAATAAAATTATACGTACATACATACTACACAACAGACTATTGAAGCAGTTGTGACTTTACTATGGGATTATTGTCGCAGTTGCAGATTTGCTATGGGATTGCGCTGTTTAATCAAGAAGTAGAGAATCAGGGAATAGCCACCCAAAGTGATAAGATTTCACTTTGACAGTCGAATTCTCACTTTGATAAATAACCCCCGTATAGTTATTTAACTATAGCTATTTAAAAGCAAAAATTAATGCCAGGCCTCTAATCCTTGCTATAAAATGGTCTTGGTGTCTGTTTGCTACATTTATAAATGACATTTCACTCCTGGTTTGCACAATAGTGAGACTGTCTCCATATGCTGGCCTGCTGGCATGTAAACACCTCACTTTGTTTTCTATGGTTCAAATATTTATAAGCTTACATTGTGTCTACCTTTTCAAGCATCTAACTGAATTCAAGTTTGACACACTGAAACTTGTGTGTTTCAACAATTCGGTCATAATTGCATTTCTCATGCAACCATCCATCTGTGCTTCCATATATAATCATAGGAATAGGATGCACTGCTTTTTTTTTTTTTTTGCAAGTTCCTGCATGATGCAGTTTACTAATGTAAAGATATTTATTTGTGATGGGAAGGTTCACTTAAAAAATGTTGTATGTTATTGGTGGTGATGTATCTAAATTGGCCTTAATTTGTTTAATTTTTTTTTTTTTTATTAATTGAAGAGGGGTCACTAAACCTAGCACCTTAGTAGGGTGGAAGAGGCGAGAAATGTAGTAGATGCTGGTAGTGTCCACAACCTTTGTTTTTGGACGTGAATGCTATTAGAAACTGTATTTGGTGACCAAGAGACTGCTTTGAAGTTTTGTTCCCCAACTTATTCCCTTGTGGTTAGACTTTTTCTAAACTCTAAACATTCATTTCCTTGTTTGGGAAATAAAGGGTGTTTTCTAAAACTGGGTGTGAATGAATAATTCTTACCACATTTACACTGCACCACACTTTCTACACAAACAATATAATTTTCTATAACAAGTCTGTGTGTTTGTTTGGCGATTTCTTTCCTGTGGCTTTGCAAGGCAACAGCTGTTCTGAGATCTCAGTTGGAAATTTGGCATAAAAGCAAAGGAACAGGAATTATTTAGCAGCTTGGTGATTTGTTTGTTGTTAGTTCGATATTTTATTTTATAGCCCCAATGAGCTAGTTCTTGAATGTAGAAGACTGAGGGCTTTATTAATAAACTTATACTTCAGATAATTGGTTATCTGTTAGTTATTTCTAAGTCCCTGTATTGGTTTTGTCCACATATCTATGTTAATATAACATTATTCTGTACAACCATCATTTGAAATAATTATTTTGTTTATATTTTGCATGTCTGACTTGCAGCATTCAGTCAGTTTATCTAACTTTCCATGTTTATCTCTACAGGTTAACAGGTGCCCTAGTCATGGATTTTTTTAAACAATTATACATTTTATTACAGTGAATTCTGTGTCAATCATGTAGCCATTATTTTGTTCCTAAACTGCCTTTTCCAGTTTTTTCATCCATTTGATACTGGCGTAATGACATTTACCACCATAGAGATTCACCGTTCTGGCTTTTGGAGTACAGTGCTATAGTCTGTATTCATTATATGCCTCCTCCATATTTCAATATATTCATATTTTATAATACGGGTGTGAAAATCTCCTCTCCCCATCCTCTCATTAATAATAATAGCCTAACTGACTCCCGATGAAATCTCTTGTCTGAACCATCTTTTTATGTGTAATGTACTTTACTTGCATATGATAATCCTCCACCAGGTCAATTTCACACTGTCATGATAATTTGTTGTCTCGTTGTGTTTTAGTTTTCATTGAATGTAAAAAAAATTTACAAAAACATTTAAGACATTCTGTTTTTTTTCCCCCCCACTAGGGCTGTTTACTTTGTTCGTCATAAAGAGACCCGTCAACGTTTTGCCATGAAGAAGATAAATAAGCAGAACTTAATCCTCAGGAATCAGATACAACAGGCTTTTGTGGAGCGAGACATATTAACATTTGCAGAAAATCCATTTGTAGTCAGCATGTTCTGTTCCTTTGAGACAAGGCGTCACTTATGCATGGTCATGGAGTATGTTGAAGGTGAGATATTCATTCAGTTTGCCTTCATCCACTTAGTTATTCAGGAAGAATGACCTATGGTTTGTGTGTGATTTGATGTAAAATTCAATTGTTGGTTGGGTTATTGCAAAAAACCATATAATGTAAAAAGAACCACCATAAGGGTATAGCTCTGTTAATAACATATAAAATTAAATGTCAAATCAATACAATAGAATGCAGTAGTTTTGTAATACATTGTCCCTTTTTGATTAGAAATATGCTTTAATTTAATGCTTTAACATTTGCATCTGTAGACCTAATCCCATGTTAATCTCCTCAGTTTTATGTACAAAAAAACGTGTGAGGTTTATATACTGATCATTCAAAATCTTGACAAAACATGGGGGTGCATGCCACTTCAGAGCTAAAGCTCACAAAATGCAAGGAAGAAATAATCTGCACTAACAATAAATGCATTTACATATAAAATGCAACATAATCACAATGTGATGGAATGTTTTTTTCATATTATTCCAATGAAGACTTTATATAGTGGGGTTGTTCATCATCTCTAAATCACTTGTTTCATTCAAAATTGTGCCTCAAATAATAGGTCTAATTGATGACCTTTAAAACAAAGACTTCCATCTCAAAGTTACTCATGACATTATGCTGTGGGGGCTGTGTGTATAAATGACTAATGTTGCTTACTTCTCTTTCAGGTGGAGATTGTGCTACCTTGTTAAAGAACATGGGTCCACTTCCAGTAGATATGGCACGAATGTATTTTGCTGAAACTGTTTTAGCTCTGGAATACCTCCATAATTACGGGATAGTGCACAGGGATCTGAAACCTGACAAGTATGTGTAAAGATTTAGTATTATGTTGCCGAATGCTGTGCTGATCATTATAGAGTATGCCGGCCATGAGTTTAATTTCTAAAGTGATTTGCATGTGCGTGTCCTTTCTCTGAAGGTTAATTATTTCACCAGCAGTTGTATGATTTGTACTGGGTATTCAAATATCTATTTGTAAAATAGTTTAGTTTTAAATAAGAAGCAAAGCATTTAAACTGATAAATCTGAAAATGGTCAACCTTATTTAAAGGAGCTGCTTGCCATGGCCATATATGATCAATGTCTATAAAGTTATGTTTCTGTATTTGGGCATGTGCAGACCTTTTAGTTTCCCTTGACCCCCCTGTAGGTGTGCATTACTCAAGGACTGAGGCAAGAGAGTCTACTGAATCCTATGCTGAAGCCAATATACTAAGTAATATTGAATACACTTTTACAGACAGTGTCACATTCAAAATAAGCCTACTTTTATTATAAGCTGTCTATGTACTGTTAATAAAAAATGTGCCTTCCTTTATAAAAGGAAATACTTTCTCTTCACACTTAATCTAGCAGCCCTCAATTTTAAGCAGATATCAGGATTTGATTTTACTGTTTTGTTTGCATTTCTTTTTGGCTATTACATTTCTAATTTGTATGTTGTGCACATTTACAATCAAAATGTGCATATAACACCACCTTTTAGTTCCGTGAATGTCATTTTTTTGTTCAAATAAAGGATGAAAATACTTTGTGTGTAAGCAAAACTCGTTGGTTGAGCAATTTACTGCACATTAGCCCAAGTAGAAAAATGTCTTGTCTGGTGCTCTTACATAATTAATAATTCCTGTTTCCTTATTCCCCTCTACATTTATCCATTCTGTATTGCAAGGCTAATCGGACTTAGCTCTGTGAAGTGTGGATGAATATGTAATGTGTATATTAGTATTCATTTTATGTAAATATTGAAATTTTATTTATGCTTTAAATTTTAATATCTGCACAAGGGTGTTCAGATGACTGTGCCTTTACAGAATAGACAGAAAATCAATTTGTGAGCTTGTAAACATTAAGTTTGTGGATTATGGCAGACAGCTTAAAATGTATGACTTTGATTTTCAGCTTACTGGTAACATCTATGGGACACATAAAGCTTACTGATTTCGGACTTTCAAAAGTTGGTCTTATGAGCATGACTACCAACCTTTATGAGGGTCACATTGAGAAGGATGCCAGAGAATTCCTGGACAAACAGGTTAGTTTTTCTGAATTACAATTTATTACATTCAGGACTGTGCAGTATATTCAGTAAATACTGCTACATGGCAAATGCAAGAACTAAGGATAAATATCCACCGAAATGATGGTCTACTGTAAAAACCTTTTATTAAACTTTGATTTTTGATTCTTCTCCTTGAGGTCCATCGCAATCCTCTCTCTGAAATAAATGTATTCAAATGCCCTTCTTGACCATGCTTTCAGTGATGCCATTGCCAACTGCCCAGAAGATAGCTAATTTAGAGGTGCTCTTTAGTCTTCCCTCAAAATTTACAGAATTTTTTTTTGTGGTTAACATAAAACATTAATACGGTTGACTCTCACAATTCTGGCTCTCTACTACCAATAAATACAACTATTTGATTGGTTGCTATGTATAGCTACACTTCTGTAATCAATTGCCATTTTTGATTAATTCCCCTATGGTTGCTTAAGAACAAGAAGCAAAGCCTTTTTCTTCAGCTGCAGTGAAACAAAATTATCTGAGTGCAACAGGAAGTAATATATCCCTGCTTCTTTCTGCCAGACTGTCCTTTGGCTTTAAAAAATAAATTATCTAAATATTAAGTTCCTATGACTGTACCATAGATTTTGGGTTTATGAATCACAGCAAATGTATCATAAGTAGACTGATTAATTTACTTATGTCATTAGTTTTCACAGCCTTGTACAGTTTCTTTGTATCTAGGCAAGTCACTTGACGATATATATTTGTGAACATTTTGCATAAAGTGACACATGTTAGGAAATGTATTGTAGGGTAAGTTAATGAAGGGAATTTCTGCTCTGCTCCTCAGCTGCATATCGGATTGCTGTTTACTGTGATGTAAATAAATATGAGGAAAGGTTAAACCATATTACATTGCCCCACCCCAAACTGTGGTATGAAATATCTATTTAACTTCTTCTCTACCAAACAACAACTTGTATTGCTAGTGTGTGCAATATATATATTCTATATATATGTGTGTGCATCTGTGTAAATACTGTTCTTTATTCTTTGATTTATTGGTGGTTGCACTGAAAATAAAATCCAGATTGTTATAGTAACATATATGCCTTTTTACTGTTAGAAGAAGCGCAGTGAAAGCCTCTCCAGTTGTTTTCTTGGAAACGATGCATCTCGCAGTTAAAGTTAATTTTTCTTTAGACAGATGCATACAGATCTAAAATCCGAGGAAGGAGTTCCTGTGAATCTCAGTAGAGTACTTTGTAAATTCATGAGCCATTGTACAATTAGGGGGTGCTAAAATCTTAGTTCTGGACCATTTCCCTTTTTACATGGCCCATTACCACTTGTCCACAATCTGTCTCTTCAGAAATTGCTTGAATATATCTATCAGAAGACAAGCATGTTTGGATTTAGATAATACTTGATTTTGTATTAGTATTTTTATACTTAAGAAATCAAACACATGTTTAGTTATAAAGCTACTTTAGAATTTTCTTCAGATGTTCATAAAAATCCTATAAAAAAATAAATATATATATATATATATATATATATATATATATATATATATATATATATATATCAAATGTTAATGAATGGGTAGTGAAAATCTTATAGAGGGCTGATACATGGACATTTTGTGAAGGTTTTTAGAAAATGTATGTTTTGTTTGTTTTGATCTGTTCAAATAATCTGTAACCACCTTCTGCCCCTGTGAATACATTCTGTAATTAAACAGAAGCCTTCCATCCATCAAATATGAGAGTACGCAACAACATTCTGCACTCCCTCAACCACAAGGAGAAATAAATGTTATTTACAAGGCCTATTCGGTGTAAACCATAGACATACGACCTTCTGTGCATCATCATTGCTGTTGAACCAATACTCACAGCACCCCTTACGTGTTTATTTGGCAGTGAACTGCTTGGGGTAGTAGCTGCACAAAGACTGGAGTAGGTAGTAGTTTCATTTGCATTCCTTTTGTTTAGTCTAAGCTAAATTATATCTGTATACAAAAAGCCAAATTAGCAGAAAGGTTATTTTACAGATAATACTCTGCCCACTGATTGATAGGATATGTAATAATAAAAGGCATTTGAAAATGACATTTTACTCAGCTTAGAGACGAGGGACACTGTGATAAAAACATCATGTGCTCACTGAAACACTGTCTAATGGATTATGTGCCCTGCAAGAAATCCTCTGGCTGATCATGCTGACCTCTTTGTGTTTTATTTATCTGGATATTACAACCACTTCATATGTAACAGTTGCCCAAATGCTGTCCTTTTGGTTTCATTACATTGTGCAGCAGCCAAATGTCATTAATTACCAGTTTGTTATAACACAGTAGTCTCTAACCAATAAGTTAACTTATTTATAGGGTTCTCAAATTTTCCTTTCCAGTAGCCTCAAATTCTCATTGTAGCCAGCACTTGGGCCTCACTCCTCAGATACATTAACGCTTGAATTAAAATATAGTTGCTGGTAGTGTTTATGGAAATGTTGCATTTCTACCATATCATAAAAAAAAACATCTAGTAGATATACAGAACTCATGCCCTGTGAAACAATTTTATCATCCAAGCCCAGTTATGTCACTAGTCTTATAGCCAACAATTGTCCCAATTGCTTGCACTCCACACAGTAAGCCTTAGTAAAACTCAGGACAATCAGATCCCACAAAGAAGTACCACTTTATAATCCTTGCTCTGCAACCCCCAAAACCACTTCACACACTTAACAGATCTTGTTACTGCTTTTTAAAGAGGCATGATCGCATTACTCTTTTTTTTTTTTTTTTTTTATGATATATCCCCTTCTAATAAAGACCAATTTCCTGATTCTGGAGGTTTCTGAATTCTGCTGAATTAGACATCTCAGACTGCTATCTACAGGTTCTAGTATATCATTTAGTACGATAATCTAGTCTTAGTAACTGTCACTGGAATGCAGACGTTCAAAACCCTTTTTCTTTTGAACTTTCCATATGATTAAACATCTTTTGTCAGAAAGATGACATCATGAAGAACTTTTTTTCAAATACAAATTAAAAAAACAAAAACTTTTTTTAAATAGTTTATTCCACAGTTATTTCCTTTTCATCTTTCAGGTCTGTGGCACTCCTGAATATATAGCTCCTGAGGTAATCTTACGACAAGGATATGGGAAACCTGTAGACTGGTGGGCCATGGGAATTATCCTGTATGAATTTCTAGTAGGTTGTGTACCATTTTTTGGTGACACTCCAGAAGATCTCTTTGGTCAGGTTATTAGCGGTAAGTATAATTACCTCAAAAGTGCAATTTTGTGTTATCTGATTGGAGGAGCCACAATGTGAACTGCTATTTAACACCACCCCCTTCAACTCATGCTTTGAGTCTCGCATCGGGGCAGTAAAGAATCACAGATATTGCTTCTAATTCAGCTGTCTTAGCTAAATGCTTTTAACATTCTATTCCATGTTTCAGATAACCATGTTTCTAAGTGGACCTGACAGACTGCAGGCTTTAGTTTACAATATCTTGTCCTCGCTTGTAACATCTAATTTCATGGACACCCTTTTATCTGGTGCAAAAAAATAATGCTGATTTGACATTTTTTAAATTGCAAAGGTTTAGTCACAATAAATTTATACGTGATCTGTCACAACTACCGCATTGAGATTGCGATGTTTTATATTGCATTGGTTAGCACAGGCTTATCATTTGCACTAAACCTGCTAATGTCAACCCAGTTTTGTGTTTTTATAGGTGTTTATTTTCAGATTGTTCAGTTATTTCTCAAATTGTGATTTATATATGGGTGATTATAGTGCTAACTAATTTTATTTTAGACTACTGAACAGAATTCACATTCTTTTTCTCAACTTTTATACATGCTTTGGACAGTTGTGGTAATAAATAAGTTGGTCGTTTTTCATTATTTTTCATCTGAAATGTATTCACTCTAAAATGTCCCTTCCTTGCTAAGATAAGTAACTGTTGCCTGTAGAAAGCTGACTGAAGTTAAAGATAGGTCTTCATTATTATATTATTTTCTTACTGTTTTACTCAGGTTGTCCTTTATTTCATTTCAAACCACTGCCTGGTTACTTGAATCAGTGACCTCAGAACCTGACAGAAAACTATAATAATGAAGCAAAACCACATGAAGCTAAAAAACCATTATTTGGACTGATTCCAGATTTTGTTACCATTGCATGAAGCATGTAATTTGAAGTATAACAAAATAAAGTAAACGTTTTCTAGGGAGCCTAAGCCCTTGCTACTGTCGGTAATTAAAGTAATGCATGTATCTGTAAGCTCTTAGTTGCTGTGCAAAACAATTAATACTAATCAAATTGTTACACTTTCCAAAACACCGCGTTTTATTAATAACTATAACACTTTGTCTATTATTTAAATGGAACATTGGCAGAACTAAGCATATTAAGCTCATTCTGTAAAAATTCATTAAAATGGAGGATTAAACATGGCTGCCAGCTAGCATTTAGCAAAGACTAACCCAATATTGGTAAAAATATTAGTCAGGGACTAGATTTCCCTGGTTCATTTCAGACAAAACACAGGTAATGCTATAATGACTAATAAAACAAACTGGGTAAATAAATAAAAAAAAAGTCTCATTGGAACTAATGCAAAGCAGAAGTATAACAAACTGCACAGATTGTTAATGATTTCACTGAGGGTTATTACAAGGTAATGTTATTTATATAACAGATGTTCATCTTTCATTTAAAATTCAATAACCTTTCAGGTTTGAACCTGCGAGCTGACCTTAAGTACCATTACGCTGCTTGTGGCAAAACTAAATGATAATTAAACAAAAACCCCTATTTGCCTACCTGCTGTTTCCATGAATTTCCCAGGGGCACTTAAAGGCTAGGATTATGCCAGTAAGTTAAAGATCATAATAGCCTTTATGTGGCAGATTGCAGCTGCGGTGTGATTTTCGAGCCTGGTCTTGTGTAAATATTTAGCTTGATTTTCACAACAGTCATTCTCAATAGAGCTCTCTTAATAAAGAGTATTAACCTTACACCGTGGGCCTGCGATGCTGTATTCTGTACTGTATCTGCTGTCTGGGGAATCAGCAGGTTTTAATTAAGGCAAATGGCAAACCCTCTCTCCCTGATTTTCATATGTCCTGCAGCTGCAATGCATATTCATATTTTTACTCTCTAAATCCAATTAAACCTGTCCAAGTGACGATGCCAAGAATTCATGAATTATACATATGCATATAGTGTAAGTCCTTTCTGCTTTATTTACATTGGTATCTTTATAATTGCACATATATGTTATACACTGAGGCACACAAACAATCTTCTCTGCTGTGAGTGTGGGAAGGAAAAGAATAATATATGTAATAGCAGATCTGTCCAAGGGAATAGTCGAAGTGTCATGGAGCTGTAAAAGGGCTAAACTATTTCCAAAATGCAGGAGTGGGAGGTACAGCACCATACCCCTTATTTCTTACTGGTCACTGCTAACCCTGAGTTATTTATAGAAGCCAGTATCTTGTTGAGGGAGCAGTGTAGAACTGCGGGTTGCAAGGGAAAAGCTCCCATGGAGTAATCCATGCCTCTAAGGCTGAAAGGCAAGCACAACTTAATGGGAGTGGACAAATTTATTTAAGGGGCCAACATTTGAATCCTGGGAATTCCTGAATTAACAGAAGAACCAGTAAGAAGTGCCAGGGGTTCCCCAAAACCATTAGGGAGTATAGCATTGTCTGCAAGTAAAATAAGGGACGCTGTGTTCATTTGGTAGTTCAAAGTCTGGACACGAAAGTACAAACAAAATCATATCCACTAGCTATAAAGATTAGTGAAAGGAACCATATTAATACCGTATTTCTCACCGTTTCCAAGCTATGTAACTTTAAACAATAAAAAATGATTCAGTTCTTTCACCTGCTCTATCTCTGCTTCAGAGTAACCTGTGGTTACATTGGAAAAATCACACTGTGGAAGCCCGTGTAATGCTACCAACCTAGTTAATCATCTTTCAGTAGATTGTGAAGGGCAGCAGATTACATCAGATCCCTTCCTGTTTCTCTTTCTCACTGCCAGAGCAGGTGGACCAGTGCAGGAGACAAACAGGAGATCAGCTAAAGGGCAGACTCTTACTCCAAAGCTTTAAAATAACTTTTTTTTCATCCTTTTAAACATGGGCAGGGCAGTGTGGTGGCTCAGTGGGTAGCATTGTTGCCTTGCAGCTCTGGGTTCAATTCCACCCTGGACTTCATTTGCATGGAGTTTTTATGTTCTCCCCTCACCTGCATGGGTTTCCTCCAGGCACTCTGGCTTCCTCCCACAATCAAAAAACATACATCAGTGTGTGTGTGTGTGTGTGTGTGTGTGTGTGTATATGTATGTATGTGTGTGTGTGTGTGTGTGTGTATGTATGTATGTGTGAGACTGAAAAGGGAAACTACATTGTAAGCTCCACAGGGCAGGGACTGAAGTGAATGATGAATCTATTTAAAGTGCTGCGTAATATAGTAGTGCTATATTAAGTAAATATACACTCACCGGCCACTTTATTAGGTACACCATGCTAGTAACGGGTTGGAC
>WMED01006470.1:0-15399 GCA_019650415.1 Pipa parva
CAGACACAGAGACACACACACAGACACAGAGACACACACACAGACACAGACACACACACATACACAGACACACACACACACAAACACAGACACAGCCAGACACAGACACACACAGACAGACACACACAGACAGACACACACACACACAGACAGACACAGACACACACACACTCTCTCTCAGAGAACACCCCGAGCTTTCCTCTGCCTTGCCGGAGACCCAGAAGTCGGAAGTGAGCGCCGCCGGTCTGGAAGTCGGAAGTGAGCGCCGCTGCCGCGGACCGGCTGCAAACCACCAATGGCCCGGTCCTGGTCCGCAGACCGGTGGTTGGGGACCTCTGATCTATAGCAAGACAAAGCAGATGAAGTAAAAAGTACTTGCCTTCAAAGTAAGGATTTGTTGGGGTACCTTTTCTTATTACAGGTTAATTACTGAATTCCGTTCCTCATATCTCCCCTTTGAGTTCTATGCAATACATTCACATATGACCTTGCTGAGAGATTGCATAGTAAAATTTCAGTTTTTGCAAAAAAGTAAACTGTGTAAAGAAGTTAATACAAAGGAGGATAGTATTTCACTACAGATTGTAGGGTCGTTGAAAAGGGTATTTGCCTTAGGAATACTGGAAAGTATAAGAGAGGAGTACTCCACTTAAAGGGTAAATGTACCATTATAATATTGTGGGTTTCTCTTGTCATTATATCCCATTTAGAACATACTGTAATTTCTAATGCATATACATGGGTAAACTTCAATTTGTTTTAAGAGAGATTACAGCAGGAAAACATAACTATTTTATTTATATATTTGTACTGTAAAAGCAAATTTACACTTATTAAATGACCTAATTACACCTGGTGTTCATATAAAGGTATTGTGAAGACAAGACACTGAACAGGCCTATGTGTTATATGTTTAAAATGTACAAAACTGTATCAGTGTGTAGCCTCGATAATTCTTCAGGTACCTGTCAATGACAGTTTCACATTTCATTTAAACCTCTGTTTCAACATTTCGTACAACATGGTATTTCCACATTTCTCTCCTCTATACCACTGAATATACTTTTGTCTCTTTTTGTTTCAAAATGTACATAGTACAAGCCCAAACTCTGTATCTATGTATAAGCCAGATTGTCTGTTTCCTTAGAAAATAAATCTATAACGACAAATCAACAATAGTGAATGGGAAAGAATGTATGTGACCATATGCTTGTCCAACAAGTAATACTGCATTGGTTATAAAGTAAATAAATGCTATAGTCTCCTTAAAAGAACAGTGCTGACAATACTGTGCTTACTGTTTCTAACTGCTACAGTTTCAAGCATTTTAAATTACTATTTAAATGGAAACTTTAATTTCTACACACTACATTCAGGTGTAACAAGTCACACTTTTTTAGTTTTGATTAAATAGGTTTTAAGGCTGTCGTTGCGTATAACATACAAGCATTCATACGAGGACCAGTGCATCCGTGATATAAAAAGATCATTAAATCTCAGAAGTTAGTCTTGGTTTCGTAAACATAATAAGAACAGAAATATGAATAAACTGTTTTTTTTTTACTATATAAACAAACAGGTAATAACAAGTGGCGTTAGATCCACAATCTAGCGGAGGAACAGAAGAACTCAAGCCCCAAATAAAACAGAATTATCAACATTCTCATACATGGGAGCTATTTCTAAAAAAATATTTATTTTAATATTTCCTTTTAAACGATCATTTTAAATGATGTTGATTCATTCCACACGTTTTAGTTTATTCATTCATTTCATGGTAAGAGACAAACATTTTTCAACAAATACAATGCATTGAATATTGCAATCCACCATGGTTGAATGCTTCCTTATTTGCTATCTCCCACATATACACTTTTCCAAAATAGGTTTTAAATAATTGTTTTGAACAATCATTCTTGAACATACTGATTGGCGTATTGGCAAATAAATAATGAACAACTGAGGGAGCGCCCTGGTGGTCCGGAGATCTCGCATCCTGTTACTGTGTCTGAGAGGTACTTCTCCAGCTGGTAATAAAACATCTAATATCAATATATTAAAGGGCAACTATACTATATTTTACCTAGAGGTTTAAGGGATTATTCACTAAGGTGCAAATTCGACTGTCGAATTCGCAAACAGCGGATTCCCATAGCAAATCCACTACAATTTCCCCATTGTAAAGTCA
The DNA here is from genome assembly GCA_019650415.1 of Pipa parva. Lineage (NCBI taxonomy): Eukaryota > Metazoa > Chordata > Amphibia > Anura > Pipidae > Pipa > Pipa parva. The sequence goes on from WMED01006470.1 coordinate 2,189, forward strand.
CAACAATTTTCCCATAATAAAGTCACGATTGTGACAATATTCTCATTATAAAGGTGCGACTGCGACAGTAGCAGCCTATTGCGACTGACTTTATCTGGCGAATTCACACCTATACGCAACAATTCGGACTTTGGTGAATAACCCCCTTAAGCTCCACTAAAAACTACCACTCATAGTAAGTGAGGCTAAATGAAATTGGGTAGTCACCTTAAGTCTCATTTTTAATATGTTGTACTTATAGTTTTCCTATGATCATTTGTAACAGATATTTTTTGTGACGATTGAATATGATATTCTTTTTGTTCCAACAGTTTGGTACAGTGTTTGTCACTGAAGAGCAAGAGGAAAAGAGAGAGACCAGATCTTGAGCTGGAAAAATAAGTAATGAAAAAGAATTATGAATCAAAAAAAATCAAGCCTCAGAATATTTGATTTTCTGATCTTAAGCAAACAAAACAGAATAATCATAAAAGAAAGGGCACTGACACAGGTTTACATGTGTTTGTGTGCATGTCAAAACAACAGCAATGGCTCAGCAAAGGTTTGCATTGTACCTCTGGTAGTAAAGCCTGAAAGCGCATCCGCAGCCATATTTAAAGGTCAACATCATCCTTGTCAATGTTATTTTCTTTTATAATTCAGGATGCGAGCAGATTTTATTTGATATATATATAAAAATAAAACTATTACTCTACTAGTCCAGAAATAAAAAGATGCTGATTGGTTTGCTAGGTTTACTGCCAGGGTTTTTATACAGTGTCCCTGTATTTTTCCCTGTAGACCGATATAGAAAAGTAGGCATAAAAAGAAACTTTGGCTTTTTAAGGTTTGGTTTTGCTTTAAAATATTTATTTTTGTCTACAATCATAAGGGACAATAAAACAAAAATATAGATGACTGTTTCTTTATAAATATCCAGTATTTCATACATTTTCTCTGAATAATTTTTTTTTTTTTACTTTAGCTTTACACAAAATATGATAAAAAAAAAAAAACATTAGCTTTCCATGTGGTAAAATGGTTAAACCTATACACATTTGTCAGGTAACTTTCCCTTTAATCCTGGGAGGGTAGATTATTATGTTACTGCGGATGATCAATTTGAGTGCTTGTCAGTGTTTTCTTTCCTTTCTCTTCATTAAAGTAGCTTTTAACAGTATCGTTTAAACTCTGCTACTCCTGGCCACTGTTGTAATCTATAACAATGCTTTATATAACAAATGTTCCTTGTGCTGTGAGCTTTACTGAATGTACACTACGGTACGCACTAAAGGGGTTATTCACTAAGGTGCGAATTCGACTGTCGAATTCGCAAACAGTGGATTCCCATAGCAAATCCGCAACAATTTCCCCATTGTAAAGTCGCAACAAATTTTTAATGTTAAGATTGCGGCAATTTTCCCATAATAAAGTCGCGACTGTGACAATTTTATCATTATAAAGACGCGACTGCGACAATAGCAGCCTATTGTGACTGTCTTTATCTGGTGAATTCACACCTATCCTCAACAGTTTGGACTTTAGTGAATAACCCCCATAGGGGTTTCAAGGGGAATATTGCCATCTTACCCAGGTAATAAATGCATGTGCAAGGTTTGACCTAATGTAGGCTATATCCTCTCCCATTTACCAAAGTGGGTGGAGCTCAACTCATTTGGTTCACTGCAGAACATTAAACAAATCAGTTTAATACATACATTACTACAGCACAATATAATAAAATGCAATGATCAATCTAACTGAAACACTAAAGTAAATCACTTTTTGAAAACATAAAGTATTAGTTTAAACCAACAACTCTTTAACTGTTAGAAATTCCAACTTTATCTGCGAGCGCTGTTGGGAGATGTAATTCTGAACTACCCAAGGGCCATTAGTGCACACCCCTGGTTATGGAGAGAGGTCAGTAAAGAAATAAAATTGATTTGCTGCTTGTGTGACCCAGCAAGCATTTCCACTAACCTTTTTATTTATTTAGCATGTCCTTTTCATTATAATTTATTATATGTAGACTATTTTTAAAGTATCAGGTGGTACTGTAAGTGACAAAGAGATACAGGTCTATGCTTCAGTATACAGCAATGAACACTCAATCGTCCTAGCCCAAAGTAACTTAAAGTGCACCTGTCACCTCAAAACTCTAATACTAATTTAGGTTGTACTAATGAAGTTTTGTAAAAATATATGTATTTTAAAAAATTTACCTTTATACAGTGTTTCTCTCTGTCATCTGCCCTGTCAGCCTGACTTTTCTTAACTGAGTCGGGTTTCGCAGGGTTAAAACATGATTGACATTATAGTTCCTCCAGTCAGATCCCTGCTAGATTGTGATTTCAAGTATCTTATTGGAGGTACTATAATGTCAATAATAATTTAGCCCCGCCCAACCCGGGAAAGAAAAGTCAGGCTGACAGGGAAGATGACAGAGAGAAATGCTGTATAAACGTACACTTTTTTAAAATACATATATATTTACAAAAAAATTTACTTCATTAGTAGAACTTAAATTAGTATTAGAGTTTTGAGGTGACAGGTGCACTTTAAGTTAAACAGTTAAATGAAATTCACATAAAGAGAATTGGCTTCTTATACCCACAATGTTCCAGTAAAATACAGGTTTGTAGCCATTTATATGAACGTGTTGTTACATGAAGAAACAACTATGTTTTTCTTACCCTTATAATTGGCATGATATTATCCTAGGGTCAAAATAGATCACCCAATGTAACTGAAACATCTTCTCTATAATTTGACAGTCATTTCATTTAAATCATCAGATAGTTATTTAAAAAATGCTTTAGAAAAATTAATTGTTTTTACACTTCACAGCAATATGGCATCGAAATGCCTAAACCTTAGTGACAACACTATAAAATGGGTGAAATTTATTAAAGTCTTTCCGATTTTACCGAGAGAAATCTCGTTTTTGTTCTCCAAAGATCTCTTTCGAGATTGAGTCTCTCGATCCCAAATTTTCAATATTTTCGATGGAAAGGTAGCCATGCTATTATTATAAACTATGGCTACCTTTCCATGGAAATAGAAGTAAATTAGAAAACTCCAGACCATGAAACTCGATCCTGACATCCCGAAAGAAATCTCGGGAGAACAAAACGAAGCTGGTCTTTCCCACTTTCTCCCTAAATGTGGGTTCATTCTCAGAGAAATGAAGGGCGGTGGGGATATATCAGAGAGTAGCAGGTAAGGATTTCCCACACAGCTGCTGAAACCATTTGGATGTAGCATTGACATTATATATTTACAGATATCAAAACTTTTCATTTTCACTGACACGTGCATATTTACTCTTGATTTGCTGCAGCTGTCAACCCCGATTGCTGTGTAACATTTAGGGATATATTTATATGGCTTTCCCTTGACTTTTATAGGATCGAAAACAACATTGAAGATAAAACAAAAAACACACATATGGTTTCTCTAGCGGTTAAGTGTTCAAAAAAATGGTTTTGACTTTTAGAAACTTCCCCTTTACAGTTTCCTTAATTTATCCCCAAACATAATGAGAAAACAAGCACTGAGCTAGTTCAGGCACACATCATCATTGGTTACCAAACCACCTTGTCCGAGTACAATATACAGTGGGTTGCCTCCAGTCACACACTGTCTTTTTGTCATGTAGTTTGAGGTTTATGATCAACAATCATTGGTTAGCCAAAACAATACCAAACATGCACTGGTCCTGGGTCCCAATTAGCATAGGGTTCCTATCATGATAGTTTACATGTAAGTGTCTGATTAATTGTGCATGTGATTATTATGTGCGTTACTACACATAGACACTGCCATACAGATAGTCAGCTAAGAGAAAATGAAAGTTCATTTCAGTGGCAAAAAATATTGGTCTAGCCCAAAGGGTGGGCAAACCACGGCTCTGGAGCCGCACGTGGCTCTTCAGCCTCTTCGTTGCGGCTCCCTTCTACTTTGATTGACAAATTAAAAAAAAGAATAAAGGTTATTTATCAATTTAATTTTGATTTATATATTATTTTATTGTTGTTATTATTTTCTTTTGTCTGTTGTATTCTGATGTTGTAACAGGTAAAATTTAAATAAAAAAAAAAAAGATTAAAACTATCTAAGTTGTTATGTTTCGCGTCTCCAGACTACTTTTCTTTAGTGGATAAAGGGGCAAAATGGCTCTTTTGATAGTAAAGTTAGCCCACCCCTGGTTTAGCCAAAAGCATAACCCTGGCAATCAATGGGTTAATTACAACACAGTAGCAGAGCAGTAGTTCTCTTGGTACTGAATTGTTATAGAAGAGCAAAGAAATGCCTTTATGTTAGAATCCCTGGGGAATATTGACTAGTTTAGCAAATGCAACGAAACAAAAATGTCCAGCACTAATTAAAAATATATTCAAATGAGGTTTGCAAAGGTGTAATTAGCGGAATCTAATCAAACTGACAACAAATTAACCATCAACATTTCTGGCAGAGTTTTGTAAAATTGCAATTTCTTTTCATCATTTTTTTTAACGGACTGTTTTAAAAAGAGAATTTTTTTTTTTTTTTTACAAATTTTCCACTATTCATTCATTACTGCGATGTTTAAAATATTAACGAATGTAAATCTAAAAATCGCAAGGTTAAAAAAAATATATATATTCTTAGCATTTCTATAAAAAAAAAGGCACAGGCGTTCCAAGATGCACAAAAAAAAAAAAATTAAAAGTTAAACCTATTCTTTTTGCTCTATCTTGCAGACACTCAGAGAAAATAAATGAACATAATCTCGCTGAATTTACTCTTTCACTAGTTAATTACTTCTATAATTCCTGACCCTTCCCAGACACTAATAAAATGTTGAAATAATGACAAGTTAAAAAAACACAAACACACTAAGGTGCCAGCACACTCGCTCTTACAAAAAACTATTTGTTTTTTTTATCCTAACAATTTTTTGTTTCTATTTGAAAAGACAATACAAGGGGTTACTTCTCGCCTGAAGCAGGCGGCAGCCATTTCCACACCTTCCCAAGTAATGAGCCATGTTGCAACAAGGATTGAAATTAATCATGCGTTTTACTGTGACTCATTTGACCAGTCAAATAAAAATGTCATAAATCTTGCACAATGTTTGCTACTTGTATGCCATGCTCAAATAGGAGTGGACTGGAGAGCTCATGGAATCTTATCAAGCACCTAAAGTATGTGATGGCAGCAATAACTCAACCAATTCATCTGTAATCTGAAAGGCACTGCCTGTAACAAATCAACAGATTTTAACCTTTAAGCTGTTGTTAATACTGTTCCTTTAACTACACACTGAGGATGCTGGGACTTATATTAAAGGGGAGAGTCTACTTCTTGTGAATGTAAAATGCTGCATTGAATATATGTAGAGAGAATTTGTTAGACATAAAAAAATAACTCCTAGAATTTTCCTTTCTATCAACCAATAATGTAAAATTAGGAAAGAAATACAGAGTGAAAATATCGTAGCTGAAAACGTTGTTTGTTTTTTGCATTGTTATTAATAAATTAGCTTGGCTTTAGTAAATACATTTTAGTTTTATATATAAATATATATTTAGCTTATACACGTGTATATAAAAAAATATCTATCTATCTATATCTATATATAAGCCACTTTAATTAAAGTCAAACCACACAAAAACTCTGGATTTAAATGAATGACCAGCACCCTTTAGATGTAGCAGGTAAAGCTCTGATGTAAAAGCTCCATGAATATCTAACCATCCCTGCTATGCTGGAAGCTACAGGGTAAGGGTTAATGGACAAGACCAATGTAAAATATATTATTTCAGTGTTTGTCTCAAACCAAATATTTTTCACGGTCACACTTTTTTACTGTACATTTTCCAGCAATTACCTCCTAAGTACCCTACCTACCCTGCTACCTTGGACCCATAGTTCAGTAGAATTCCTACTGCAATTGCTGCAACTGGTTCTTCAAAATAAACACAACATTGAAACAGTTTGAGGTTATATCGCAGAGCCAGCCAATAGCAACAAATGTACTCCTTTTTTTAGTAAACTGCCTTATTGTGATCACTTCTGTTGCTGTAGATAATATCAGCATATTCATTCCTTGTTGTCCTTCGATTCATTGTAATATCTGATTTTAGGTTGTCATTCTTGGTCCTGGTTTGAACTAATGCATTATGTAAAATGGTTGCAGGAAATGACATTTTTTTAACTGTAAGTTTAAACAAGTGCCTATATTTATCCCAGCATCCTTTTCTCTGCATGGTATCCCATCCACACAAACTGATTGGTCAGAATGACAGTGTGTGATGTACCCTACACTGGGATTCACACTGCCATACACTATTCGGAGATTTGACACAATGCTTTGCCAGACCCTGTCTTGATTGTATTACTAAATTGGCTGGTGTAGTCTTGTGATTGTATTGTGTATACTCCACTCTGAAACAGCTGCTGTGCTCAGAGATCCTAGAGAGACTGTTTAACTCTTAAGGTGCCTGACAAATGCCAACCAAATGTTCTATAAAGCGCAGTTCTTTAGTAACACAGTAGAAAGTAGAAACAAAATAATACATTGGCAGGTTTATGCATAAGATATTTTTGTATCGAACAGGTGCAGCTCAGTACCCCACTCCAATACTGAATGCATGAGAGAGATGACTGGTGTATCCCTACAAAGGAAATTACATTCTTCTTAGTATTATTAAGCTTAATAGAGCCACTAACATCATGGACAGAACTACATATGGGGGCCATTGCCGATTTGCATTATTTTTTTTCTGCAGTTGGCGCCAGTGAGGAGAAAAGACTTACCCTCAGCTGCGCAGAGACAACACAATTGTAAATGCTGGATCTGCCAGTACTGCATGATGGGTTGCCATCAGGTGACTCACGCATGGCAAAGCCAAGAGGGATATAGACTTGAGATTTAATAGTTGTGTTAGGCTTGGAGAGCACGAGAAGCCATTAGGGTGTCCCAGGTTTTTTTCAATCTTCCCGCATCAGGTCGATCTAAAACTATCCAGCAAAAGGTACGATCGTCTCTGAGGTGAGAACATTTATTTTTCAGTACTCTGAAATAAAATAGCATCTGTCGGTAATGCATTTATTTGGGCAATACATCAAGGTTACCAGATTATTTGGAAAGTCACCACCAAAAATATGGTATTAGCAGAGCTCAAGTGATTACATTTAAATAAAGTCAGTGGAGCCAACTGCTCCCAGTGTTTCAGGTGATACGGTTAAGCTTTCAGTAGGAAATTTAATGTAGCTCCCTCTAGGGGTGTCAGAGATAAATACTGATCAAGCCATCAGTTGGGGGGGTTGATAGGTTTGGCACTATTAAGCAGCCATAATATTTGCCATTTTACTTAAAAAGTTAAATATCACCATCTGGTATTTCTATCAGCATCTTGCCAAAAAAAAAAAAAAGTGAAAAAAAAATTTAAATAATTCAAGGTAAATAATCACTACATTGCTTCTCCCATCATCCTCTAGCAATAAAGGACTAAAGCTGTGAAACTGTGTGTAGACAGCAGACTGGGTTAATGTTGATTGTAACCTAACAGAGATAAGGTAGATTTACACACTGAAGCCAAATATCCTTTAGCCAAAGCAATTACAAAATAACACAAACAAACAAACAAACAAAAAAAAAAGCATATTCTGTATTTCTGGTTAACCATAACGATTAAAGGGGAAATTATAGGTCATTGAATGCTTTAAATAATAAAACAATCAGGTTAAGCTTCGATGTTATTATTTTTCCTACTTAACAGTTAGAGTTTCCCAACAATGGGAAGAAAATAAATTTACAATGTGTGCAGGTTTTACTTTTTAATTTAAAAAAAATATATTCTCCCATTATAAATCATACAGCAGCCATAAAACCCTGAAAATTGCCATAGCACATTAGCATTACATCAGGAATACTTCGTAGTAGCATTTAAATGTTACTGGTTTACATCTTCAAGGTAGAATGCCTAATTAACTTCCTATAAAACTGAAGGGGGATCGTGGCCATGTGACTTGACATCCATGTGTCTAGTTCCCCAGTATCAAAAGAGCAAGAGATAAATTATGTACTAATCTATTTGCAGTTCTCCCAAAAAGAGACTCACAGAAAACAAATAAATGTACATACTAAAGGATTACAAACTGTAGGGAAAAGACTAACCAGTATTTGAGCACTACCGAGTTGAGAATACAGGTTTGTTATTAAAAAAACAAAAAAAAAAAACAAAAAACAGTAGTGGCAGAATATGGAAAGCAAACCAAATCTTCAACGGTCAGTAGTTTAATTTTTCTGTCTGATTTGGCAGGTGAAAATGACATTTACACTTGAGAAAGCGGAACTTGCTTGTGGTGTAATGTAGAGTTTGATGAGCCAGTCCTTGCCGTTATGGGTCTGCTGGCTTCATAGGCGGAGGCATTAATGGGTTTGCTATTCCGGCAACATCTACCGGTGAACCTCCGCCAAGAATCAAGAGTTTTACCAGACCAAATCCACACTCCTGAGGTTATTCCAACCACCAGGCACATAAAATATTTTAGCATGAAGACTGCATAGTCTGGCCTGTATCTTTTTTTATCCCCAGGGCATGAGCAGTTGTGGACTTTCTCCCAGTGTTCTCTGTAGTGCTGTTCATATATGTAACAGGCAACGACTATAGTTGCTGGAACTGTGTAAAGTACAGAAAAGATGCCTATCCTGATCATCAGTTTTTCTAGTTTGTCAGTTTTGGTTCCACCTTGTTTGATAACGCTCCTTATTCGGAATAGAGACACAAAGCCGGCCAAAAGGAACATGGTCCCTGTAAAGAGATAAACCACTAAGGGCGCCAACACAAATCCCCGAAGGTTGTCCAGATTTTGGTTTCCAACATAGCATATCCCAGCCACTGGGTCTCCATCCACTGAGCTTAAAGCCAAAACAGCTATAGATTTGACACTTGGTATCAACCACGCCGCCATGTGGAAATACTGAGAATAGCTAGCAATTGCTTCATTGCCCCACTTCATGCCAGCTGCCAGGAACCATGTGAATGATAAAATTACCCACCAGATAGAGCTGGCCATACCAAAAAAATAAATCAGCAAAAATACAATAGTGCAGAGAGCCGGTCCCGTGGTCTCGTAGTGAATGTGATCTTTGTTGCAGGCCACGTTTTCATGGCCCACAATAAGTCGGACAATGTACCCAAAAGATACAAAGAGATAGCAAGTGGACAAGAAGATAATGGGGCGCTCTGGATATCTAAAACGCTCCATGTCAATGAGAAATGTGGCTACAGTAGTGAAGGTTGAGATGAAACACAGAATGGACCACAGCCCAATCCAGAAAGTAGCAAATGTCTTCTCATCTTGCGTGAAGTAGGGCTGAAAACACGGCATGGCACAATTTGGTACCTGCCCTGTCTTAATTCTGTTGTAGAGAGGATGTGACTCTCTAGTGATGGAGATGAAAGGTTCCCTGCATTTGCAGACCCCATTACAGTCATTGGTGGGTTGCCTCTGGCTATGGGAGGAAATCAAATGTTTTGATCCTTTTGCAGGGTGAGTGGGTTTTACAAACAATGGTGTAGGGGTGGTGGTCTCCGTCCAGTTATAATCCATGCAGAGGGTATCACGGTCTCCATGAACTGGCAGTCTATCACAGTTCATCCTCTCTGGCCATCCAAAGCCATATTTTCTCATTAGAGGTGAACAACCTGCCCTGGCTCTTTCACAGACGGATCTGCAAGGAGGTAGGGGCTTCTTATAGTCAGGAAGGCAGATAGGGGTATACATACTACAAAGGAAAAATTTCAGGTCAAGGGAACACTGGATTACGACCAGAGGCCAAAACTGGTGCACTTCCATACCAGCTTCATCTTGAGTATCGTGATTAAACTGATTGGGCATATAGGTGTGATTATATCCAATACCCTTGCACATGGGCACTGTGATCTCTTGGCAGACAATTGCTTTGGATGCTGCTTTCGCAGATGAGAAATAGTCCAGAATCAGAAGCACATGTGCTAGTACAAAAACTCCAGACTTTAACTTAGCCATTTCGGACATCCGAAAGTGTGGGTGTTTAGGATATAAACCCCTTAACTTAACATCAAGGCTGCATGAGTCGTGCCAACAGAAATACCACTTCTTGAGCAGGAATCGACAATAATTTTGTTGTGGGTGATGGTTCGCATTGCAAACATTTTGTACTCTACTTTACTTCTGAAAAGAAATCAACAACAACCATTAGTGAACTGTAGCAAACACCCTTTAAGTTTCAGTGCAACGTTTTATAAAATATATATATATATATATATATATATATAATAATAATAAAAAGAATATATATATATATATATACACACACACCCACAAATATATACACACACCCACATATACACATACACTAAAATAAAACTATTTTATCTGAACCAAAATTTTCACATGTTTATAATGAATGCCATAGAAATTTGGGAACTTCACCCAGTTGAAAGAAATGTAATTACATACGGTGCTACAATATAACAATCTCAGAGAGAATGATCATGCAGTTGCGCCCTGGAGGGTGGAGGTGATATAGGGGGTTATTCACTAAAGTCTGAATTGTTGAGGATAGGTGCGAATTTGCCAGATAAAGACAGTTGCAATAGACTGCTACTGTCGCAGTGGCGTCTTTCTAATGAGAATATAGTCGCAGTTGTGACTTTATTATGGGAAAATTGTCCCAATCTTAACTATAAAAAAATTGTCACGACTTTACAATGGGGAAATTGTGGCGGATTTGCGATGGGAATCCTCTGTTTGTGAATTTGCACCTTAGTGAATAACCCCCATAAACTACATTCTATACACACTCAACAGTAAACCTAGTTGTTTAGAAACATTGTTTATAACAAGAACACATCATGAGGCTAAACTAGCAGCAAACCCACTGTGTGCATTAGAAATATAAAGTATCTATAATTTAATGTGGGAGGGATAAAAATTGATACATTTGTAATGAGTGAATTTACAGTTACCTTTATGGACTGCTTAAGAGTGTCCAGTGTTCAGACATGTGCTGATCCAGGACAAAGCCTTTGTACAGGCGACTAAGTCGCTGCAATAAAGATGCAGACCTGCCAATAAGTCGCAGAACAACGCACTTTGTACAGTCTGGTCGCATGTCCTGCTAGCGTCAAACTGGCACGGGTTGATTCAGTGGGGTTTATATAGTAGGATCGCACGCATCTAGTGCGTCTAGTCGCATGATGTCTTTCACCAGCTCCGATCCTGGGATGGAGGCGAAGCGCTGAGTCGCCTTATCCATGATTACTTGTCTGGGTCGCCCCCACTGCTTCTCAGGCTGCCAGAACCGCGTGGCCAACAAAGCCCAACAACTTGCGTCAGGTCGCAAGGAAACGCTGGGGGGTCAGACAATCTTCCTTTCATTTCAGTAGCATTGAGTCGCTGCAGCAGTCGTTGTATACAGGGCAGACAGCGGCTGATTTATTTTCTGTCGCACTGAGTCGCTGCAGCAGTCGTTGCACACAGGGCAGACAGCGGCTGATATATTTTCTGTCGCATTGAGTCGCTGCAGCAGTCGTCGCACACAGGGCAGACACAGAGGCTGATTTATTTTCTCTGGGATCTGCTGAACTGGCACAAGATGCCAGGGGATCGGTTCCAGTGTAACATTAGACGCAGTCTGCTGTCGGATATATTTAGTGATCCTTAGTGGGAGGCGGCGGTGAAACTTTCTGCAACTCCGCCTCTGCACTGGAGACTTGCTTTCCAACCCACAATATATAGAGATAGCCCGCAGACTGGACTCCAGAGACTTGCGCCTACTCCGACTCTGTCGCACAACGAGCGACCGCCGCACTGCCCTTCAGCCGCACTACTTCTCTACCTGTGCTCATAAAGCTCGACATAAGCCTCGCCCATTTGTCAATATTCCCCCGCCTCCTTGACTCAATCATCCAATCAGCGCCGCTCAACCTTCCCGATGATTCTATTAGCCACGCCCACATGCCCTGCTCTCTGCTGCCCTACTAATAACTCCATTTGTGATGGTTCTTGTTAACTTTACAGGACTTTTTACTTTATACAATTTTGGGGTTGATTCATAAAGGCCATTTTGTCCCATTTGCCGCTTTTTAACGCATTATCGCCATTTTTTTTTCTTTTCCTCAAATTTTTCAATTTCTCTCAATTTAAGTAACGGCGAATAAAATGTATCGATATTGAAAAAAAAAATCGTTATCTATAAATATCGATGCGTCGATACCACTACACTTGACATTACTTCCAGCGGAGCTCCTTTTCCATTAATATCAATATCGCTGATCTTTTTGATGGGGACTGAGAGGGTTATTCGCTAAAGTCGGGAATTGTTGCGTACAGGTGCGAATTCGCCAGATAAAAGACAGTCACAATAGGCTGCTACTGTCGCAGTCACGTCTTTATAATGAGAATATTGTCGCAGTAGCAACTTTATTATGGGAAAATTGTCGCAATCTTAACTTTAAAAAATTGTCACGACTTTACAATGGGGAAATTGTAGCGGATTTACAGTCGAATTCGTACCAATTGTTCTGAACTATCTCCGTAAGGAACAGTGGGTTTTATTACCCTCAACCAGGCGAATACTTTACAACAATAAAAGAGAAAGTTAGAAGGGGCTTAATAAATATTGATAACTGCAATTTCAATGTTTTCATCCTATTTAAAGGTATGTTGTTATACCAGGAGAAAAGTTTTATTGATTTTTATAAATATCCCCCATATAATGGTACAGTACATATGAGTGGTACAGTACAGGTGTCAGACTAGAGAGCTTGAGCCCAACAGGAAACAAGATCTGGCACTGGAACATTTGGTGCCAATAGGTAAATGTGGCACTGAATACTGTGATATTAAATATGATTTTGTGAGGTGGGCAAGGATATTGCTTTTACAATATATAGAAAAATTCCAGTTTACACATGTGTGCCCCCTTGACCGGAAAAGTAAATGTACCTCCCAAGTGTCTAGGATTTTGCAGTATGTTTATTTTTTTTTTGGTCTTGTCTCATGTCAATCGGTCCTTGCACCAGAGTCCCTCTCTCTCTCCCGGCTTCCTCCATCTTTCCTGCACCCACCCTTCCACAATGGGATGTCACAGTGCACATCAAATTTGGCAGTGCACCGGTGGGGCCACTGCAGATGATATAACATGGCACAGAGGAGGTTCTGTATATATTTACGCCCTGGGCAAATCACCC
>WMED01006471.1:0-18446 GCA_019650415.1 Pipa parva
TTGGAAGAATCACTGTCTCGGTTCTATCTGAAGTATATTTGTGAGAAACGCCGATGTTTATTCAAGGCTCGTTTATTGTTTGATCTCTGGTAATTATACTACTTGGATATTTTTGGATACACATGTGTTGTACATTGAGGTGCTTTCGGCAGTTCATTGCATCCTTTCACATCTATTATCATTTGATATTTTCTTGGTATGTTTGGGAACTTTAAATCAACAATAGATTCTCAATTAATGCCCTTAGGTGTGATTATTTTATACGCTTCTTCCACAGGCCTGGTTTCCTGTTTTTTGTCTGTTTTGAAGAATACTTGCCTTTTGTTTCCCTTAATTCATTTTCCTGCGAGCTGACATTTTCTTCCCCCCTCTCCTTTATTCTGCAAGTCAGGCAACATAGAAGAAAATGCTTGACTGCTATTGGTTAAGCAGTGCGCTGACCTTTTGGCCACATAAATTAAGTAGGTGAACAGGAGATTACGGAAGATAAGATGACTTGTGCGCAGGCAATAAGTAGAAAATGTATGAATGTATAATTTTATATATAAAGCGCCACAAATTTATTCAGCGCTGTACAATACAAACAAGGGAAAAGTTCATTAAACAATACAAGTAAAATATAACAAGGATACATCAAATTAAGTGCTAGGTAGAGATTGACACAAGAGGTTGGAGGTCCCTGCCCAAAGGAGCTTACAATCTAAGTGGGAGGAAGACTTGCATACACAGATAGGACAATAAGAGCTGTGGAGTCATAGGTCCATAAATACAAATAAATAAATCAAAATAGATATAGATAAATACAGTGAATAAATAGATAAATACAATAGATATATACAGATATTAAATATAAAATTATACATAAAATGAATGATAAGAATCAGTAAAATGTCCGGGGGAGGGTATCTTTTAATGGAAAACTGGTTGGTACATGTCACACACACATTTTATGGTGCAGGAGTTTATCGGTGCTGCCTACTCAATCATTCTGCGTCACATGAAACAACTACTGGGGAGAAACACTTCTAACTAAGGTATGGTACTGCATATGTAAAGATGTAATCTGACTATAGTTCCCCTTTAATATTTAATTAGTTTTAGGGCTGGATGTCACTATTGTTTAAACACCTTTCCTTGGTTTAGAACAGGACCGGTTCTACCGATGGGCGATGTGGGAGATGGCCCAGGGCGCAATCTATTTGAGGGGTGCTGTCACCCACATTGCCCATCTCTAAACTTGACCTCCCCCCTGCAATATCCCCCTGCACCGCCCCCCTTGCCCCGCACCCCTCACTCACCTCCAACAGCATTCCAGTGATGCACCTCCTCTAATGAGGTAAGTTGAATGTGATGGCGCTCCTTGGCTACTTCGGATCTTGTCGGCTGTATTCGGCAGCTGCTGGCAAGACCTGAACATTTAAGGATCGCCGTCGCATTCAACTTACCTTATCAGAGGTGGTGCGTCGCTGGAACACTGTTGGAGGTGAGTGGGGGGCGCGGGGCAGGAGGGTGTCACGGGGCAGAGGGAAAAGGCCCAGGCCGCCAATAGGGCAAAGACCGCCCCAGGTTTAGAACAATACATCTTTATACTCTGTATACATTACTCTTGTATAGTTTAATATATGCCACTATTTTTGATCATTCTATCTGTATAGGGATGGAAATTCTTTGATTCTTAGGTCTTGCTGCAATGGAGAGCATGACCTCATTGTATTCTCTAGTTTTTTTCTAATATAATTCACAACATCCCTGTATTTTAACCAGCCAGCTTACATCTATCCTCCTGGGTATAACAGGTGCCTCTAATAATAAATGCATTTTTATGCCAAAAGAAATGAGAGTTATCTGATGATCCAGTATGTCTTATAGTCTAAAAAAAATATAGTAAATGAATAATAATATGATCGGGACTGGAATACGCACAGCAAGAATGTCCTTGCAAAAACATGTGTTCAAGTTTAAAAAAAATATGTTAAAAGAAATCTTATGTCTGTGCATGACTCTCAATCATTTCTACACATGCTTTGATACTAGGAGGGCCCATGTGCACTATGTACAGATGATTCCCTCTGTAAAGAAAAACAACAACATGAAAAATCATCTCTTGTAATGGTGCACAAAGCAGGCTGTCCTTGAAATGCTCCAGAAAAGAGACACAGCAGCTATTTGCCTGCTGTGGTCTGATATTTAATCACAAGCAATGCTGAAGCACTAATGAAGGAACACTACTTGATTAAATGGTTTGCCCAATAAAGGGGCTACTTTACTCTCTATGACAGTGACGGCTAACCTTTTGAGTGCCGCGTGTCGGTATTCTGTTGTAGTCGTGACTTCATGATAGGAATATTGTCTTGGATTTATAACAGGAAATTGTCGCGGTTTTGTTATTTGGAAAACTTGTCGCAGCTGCGGATTTACAAGGTGAAATTTGTCGCGAGTTTGCTATGGGGGAAATTATCACGGCTTTAGTATGGGGAGAATTGTCGCGATCGCGGATTTACAATGGGACTACATGAGTGTGTGACACAAATGCCAACCATGACTCTTGTCAGCAAAAATGTTTCGGCATATCATAGGTTAGCCACCACTGCTCTATGGTATGTATGGACAGCACTGTAGTATTGTTTTGGTAACAGGTGTCTTTCTCTAAATTTTCTAAAAGCATCACTGAATGTACCATTAGGGCAATGGCACATGAAACAGAGACAAGCAGTAGTGGAAAAAGTGTCATTCCAGGTGCCTCTGATATATTTTCATATGGTAAACCATGTTGGAAAAAGTCAGCCAGTTTGTCTACATTTTACATTTATGTTCTGGTATTTTCCTGTAAATGGTAAGATGTAATCAAAGGAATTCATCAATGGGACAATTGTTTAGAAGGGTCTCGTAACCAATAGCAACCAACCAAGCCTGGGAATGAGTTCTGCTAAGCCTTAAAGGGCAAAATTTATTAACCTCGGAAAAGCCCGTTTTAAGGGCAAAATTTATTAACCTCGGAAAAGCCCGTTTTGGCTTTTCTAAGTTTACTTGGGCGAACACCCGGAAGTCTCTCAGGATAAGTATCATGAGATTTGTTTTGATCGATACTTACTAAAAGAAACTTTTTTCATTGATTATATCCATGGAAATGGTAGCCATACTTTCCATTAGTGTAGTACGGCTTTCCATTAGTGTAGTACGGCTTTCCATTAGTGTAGTACGGCTTTACATTAGTGTAGTACGGCTTTACATTAGTGTAGCACGGCTTTACATTAGTGTAGCACGGCTTTACATTAGTGTAGCACAGCTTTACATTAGTGTAGCACGGCTTTACATTAGTGTAGCACGGCTTTACATTAGTGTAGTATTGGCTTTACATTAGTGTAGTACGGCTTTACATTACTGTATCACGGCTTTACATTACTGTATCCCGGCTTTACATTAGTGTAGTACGGCTTTACATTAGTGTAGTATTGGCTTTACATTAGTGTAGTACGGCTTTACATTACTGTAGCACGGCTTTACATTAGTGTAGTATGGCTTTACATTAGTGTAGTAGCTTTACATTAGTGTAGCACGGCTTTACATTAGTGTAGTATGGCTTTCCATTAGTGTAGTACGGCTTTCCATTAGTGTAGTACGGCTTTACATTAGTGTAGTATGGCTACCTTTCCATGGAAATATTCAATGGAAAAAGCTTCTCTAGGTAAGTATCGATCGAAACAAATCTCATGATACTTACTGCCAGAAACTTCCGGGTGTTCGCCGATTAATAAACTCGGAAAAGTGAAAACTGGCTTTACTGTGTTTAATAAATATATATATCTTGTTGGAAGAGTCCAGCATTTTAATAGATTGCCATTATGCAATTAATTTAGTTTATCATGGGCTACCCTTGCATGTTATATTGGCACCCCATATATTCTTGGATTTCCTTTTCTTATTATACCTTTTCAATACATTGATGTTAGAAACTGATTTTAGCATGTTGGAAGCTTACAATGTTCAACATATTTTTGTCTAAATCTATAAATCTTCTATGGTTAAACTTCATATTTTAACAACTAATATGATTGCATTTTCGTAGATGGGCCTGGAATCCGTAAATGCAGCAATGCCTCTGACATTGATATATGAGCTACTGCTGGTAACACACTGTGAACTACCTGTGTGCAGTCGTACTGGAAAGCAGTCCATTAGTGCCTAAATGAATGCACTCCAAGACTTTTAATTCCTCACTGAATTTATTTCCATATTTAATTGTGGATAGTCGGAGGAAAAAAGTTGTAAAGCACCTCATCATCCATTTTGTTGTCACCGGGAGTGGCGATTAGTAATTCTTCTTGGAGTCATATTACAATGTTCACTTAAAATAATGCAGCTCCTTGCTGAGTTTGCTTCAATTAAGCCATATTTTATTTGGTAATGACTTACCAAGTTGACAATGACCTTGAAGTGGATATTGTCAACACTTGGCACAAAGCGTGCAGTGATTTACAGTTATTAATAGAGTATCAATTTGTTCTTCTGTCCACGTCAGTATTTTTAAAAGCCTATTTAATTCAATTACAAATGTGATTTTTTTTTCCCCTATACCTGAGTAATGCTTATTGCTTAGGCTCATGAGTTAAGTACAAGTCAATTTCTATTACTGTAACGCACTGATTTCATCATGACTTTTATTTCATGTTTTGACAGGACTAAGCTTCATTTAGATCTCCTTTAAAAATGGACAGATTTTGGGAAATTTTCCTGTTCCTAATAATTGATAAATGTGACATTGCATGTTTGCAGATCAATGTTATTTGAAAATCTCATGTTTATTGTAATTTGCCACAAGGATCTTGTAGGAAATGAATGGAGATAACGCATAGTTTTACATTCTGAATAAAAATAGCTACATTTATAATGTTTCTTGGAGATGAGATATGTTTTATGGACAGAGCTACTTTACCAATAATTTATCATGGTCACCGAGACCTAGAAATTCTTTATAGGCAGTAAAAACAAAGATACTGTATTTTGAACTGTAAGGGAATGCTCACCATGAATGTTCTGATTATACATTTTTTCTTTCTGTTTTGTTTTTTAGTTATTTAGCATTTTGTTTCAAACTGCTTTTTTTACATTTAATTTTTTTTTCAAGTCAACATCTAAAATCAATGCCTGATTGCTAAGTAAACCAAGCCTAGCAAATTTAACCAAACCTAACAAACCAGGCAGTGCTTTTAAGGATAGACTGGAAAAAAAAATCAATTTAAATTGGAATAAGAGCAGCATAGGACCTAAAGAGAAAAATAATTGTTTACAGCATGAAATAATTTAATTTGTAAGGTGTATATTCCCTTTAAAAAAGTGCAATTTGTTTAGGACCTAAAAGAAAGGCCAGTAACAGGAGATGAAATAGAAATTCCTATTTGGCTTGGTATGGCAGTTATGCAAATACAACAATGATTTTAAGGATAATTTTAAAGTAGAATTCATACATATTATTGCTTTCTGTCTGTTTTTATTTTTACTGATAGCAGCTATTCTGTAGGTGGTGGTTAAACAAACTTGTTTCCATTGTATTGTATGGAGCTATTACTATTACATAAGTTAAATATCATACTCTCTAGACACCAATTTGAATATTTATCAGCACAGAGTGAATATTTTATTGAATGTAAAGGCAGTTGGGGTATTTTCATATTCTGGTCTTGCTGTCCTTTTCTGTTATTAAACCTCTGTAAAGCTTGTAAACTGTGCAAAGTGAATTCCCCTGTTTGAGTCTAGCTTGTGTATCATTATGAATCTTTAAGAAGATGGATAGTAAGAGGCATACTTATTTGTGTTTGAAGTGTGAACTGTTCCATAGACATGTAATACTATTATAGTTAGACACTTTGCCAACTTTGTATATTCATTATTTTCTTTGATGTGGTTAATTCTTGCACAATTCACAAAATTATGCTGACGCCGTATGACAACATACTGGCAATAGTCATGTGTAGTTATTGGAAAGGTCAAGGTCATCATTTTGTTGCGTTGTGATCACCAGTATTGTCGCTAGAGTATATTATCATAAATAGTTTTTACTTTCATTTTAATGGCAGTTAATTGCTAGCTTATATTGGTCACCGCATGTTCTGTTGCCAGAATAGTAACCGGAACCTGGCCATAAGTGCCTCCGATTTGCCACTTTAAGTTAAATCGGAGGTCTTGTTGGAGTGTCACTACAAGACTTCATCAATACCTTAGTTGTCCATGAATTTGTGGTGAATAGATAAGAAGTCGTGTATAAACACAACGTGCATTAATCATGAACTTTGTGAAAATTCACCACATCACAGAAAATACCAATCTTTGCTGAATATTTGAATATACAAAGTTGATGAAGAGTCTTATTGTTAGGACATCATGTGTCTGCGGGGAATCTACTGTTTTTTTTCCAGATTATGGAGCTCAGACCTCTGTGCTACAAGACTAATTGAGTTGGAAAATGGTTTCACGAACATGACAGCAAATTAAGCTAATTCTCTGTCTGGTCCAGTCATTAAATTAATCTAGATAATATCTCTTGGATATAACAGAACAAAGTATCCACTGCAAGTCAAAATAACACAACTATGGAAAAGCACTGGCTAACATCCTCAGAAAAGATTGTTGACAGGACTGACAATATTCTCCCCCTCCCCCCCAGATTTACCTTGATCAGAGGCCTGGTCGAAAATCATCCCTGATTGTGGATTTCTTTTTGAGTTTATCTCCTGATAGAAAAGTTGTGATATTGCTACTTGTGAGGGCATAGAATGTGATATGGCACATACAAATCTCTATCACATGTGCATGCTAATTCTGCAAAATCCAGTTTTCCACAGTATTTGAGAGCACCTGGTTCTGCGCCTCAGTGTACTGTTGTACTCAGTGCAGACCA
This sequence comes from Pipa parva, assembly GCA_019650415.1. Taxonomy (NCBI): domain Eukaryota; kingdom Metazoa; phylum Chordata; class Amphibia; order Anura; family Pipidae; genus Pipa; species Pipa parva. Next base: position 6,896 of record WMED01006471.1, read on the forward strand.
CAGCAGCTCCAACAAGCTGTTACCATGCCAAAACCCTAATTTCTTTGTTTTCAGAGGGGTAGGGTGATGTAACTTTTTCAAAAGGTAATATTTTCTGCAGAGTGAACTAAACAAGCTAAATAACATTATTTTTACTCCTACAGAATGAGGCTTATGCAACTTTGAAATATAAAGGGGCACACTTTGGAAAATACACAGGGAAACGCCTTCAATATCAGCATCACATAGGACCTGGGCCTGCTGAATATAACGTAAATCAGTAAGTAACAGGCCATTTATTTGCATTTTTCCTACAGCATTTGCTTTAACTTGTATTTGTCATGCATTGTTCCAGTCAATAATTCTATGATAACATAGTAACACAGATAAGGCTGAAAAAAAAAGACCCAAAAAGCCTATTTTCCTGCAATGTTAATCCAGAGGAAGGCAAAAAAAAAAAAAAACATGAGGCAAGAGCAATTTATCCTCATATTAGGGAAAAATTCTTTCCCAACTCCAAATATGGCAACCAGAATAATTCCCTGGATCAAGATCCCACCTCCAGTTTTATAGTATCCATAACTTGTAATGTTCTTACACTGAAGGATCAGAATAATTCCCTGGATCAAGATCCCACCTCCAGTTATCCATTACCCATAACTTGTAATGTTCTTACACTGAAGGAAAGCATCCAAATCCCTTTTAAACTCTTTAATGGAATCAACCATGATAACTTCTTCGGGCAGAGAGTTCTATAACCTCACTGTTCTTACAGTAAAGTATACACTTCTATGTTGGTGCAGAAACCTTCTTTCGTCTATACGCAGAGGATTCCCCATTCTTATACTTACAGTTCTTGGTGTAAATAGATTGTGAGAAAGATCTCTGTATTGATCCCATAATATCTATACATAATTATTAGATCATCTCTTAATCTTCTTTTTTTCTAGACTAAACAATCCCAATTTTGATAAACTTTTTTGGTATTCTAGTTTGTCCATTCTTTTTTTTATATTTTAATTTTTATTGCTTTTATAAAAGTGGTTATAGAAAAGAAAACGAAGTATGGTTTGGTAACAGTTATATATACATTTTTTAGGCAGTTGTAAATAAATGCACACTGTAGACATGTAAGATGATGCTAGTTGTATATTGGGTAGCAAGTGCTAATACTATGATATCAAATTTTGTTTGAGTCTAGATCATTGTATAATAAACATATTTGAAAGAAGTAATTTGTGCCTGTGTCTACTTAGTGAGAATTAGTGTTAAGTCTTAATAGTAATAGAGAAAATAGAGAGAGGGGAGGGGAGTGTGAAATAGGGCAAGAGAGGGGGGAAGAGATATATGGGGAAGGGGGGTGGGGAATATGTTCCAGGGGGTAGTTTACCCATTCTTTTTATTACTTTAGTAACCCACCATTGAACCCCTCAAGTTCAACTACATCTTTCTGGTACATTGGTGCCCAAAACTGCACACAATATTCCATGTGTGGTCTGTCAAGTGATTTTTAAAGCGGTATAATTGTGTTCTCATCATGTGCATCTATGCCCTGACTCTACCGTGTCCTGTTTATGCAGATCTGTTCAGCCGTGTTCTCCTCTTCTGCCTCTCTCCCTGTGAAGCCCTGTGCCAGCATTTCCTAATAGTCACATGGGAGAGCGTGCGTGTCATCAAGGGAGGACGCGTTGATGACATCACACTCTCCCATGTGACTATTAGGAAATGCTGGCACGGGGCTTCACAGGGAGAGCGGCAGAAGAGGAGAACGTAGCTGAACAGATCTGCATCAACAGGACATGGTAGAGTTGGCGGCACAGAAAGAAGATGGACTCCCATATAAGGAAATGCTGGATAGCACTTCTATACAGGTTAGAAAATTGATTTTAGGGCCAATATTGAAAATAAAATGCATTTAATAAAAGTTAGTAATTAGTATATATTAACACATGCATTTTTTTATTTCAATTTTGGCCGGAGTGTCCCTTTAAGTAACATTTTATTATTTTTGCACCAAAATTTGAATAAACCTTCAAGAAAAAAACATTGGTCTGATTGGTGAGTTGGGACATTTATAATATTTATGTGTTATTCCATGTATGATTTTATAAATATATATGCATTCTCTTAAACAACACAAAAATACATTTCCTTTAAGCCAATATACAGAAAAGCATTATGAATCCATACTAAAGCGCCCACTTCAAAATATCCTTTTTAGTCTCTACAGTAATGCTTTAAAATTGCAAGCAAAATTGATCTCAGTTGAAATTTTAAACCAAAAGAAAGGCTCCTTAATGAAACATTTTGAAACACTCATGTCAAAATATCCTTTTAAATCCTCACAGTTATATACCTAAATTGCTATAATAATTGCATTTAAAAAGTTCTAGGCAAACCTTGCTCCAGAGAAACCTAGTCCTTATCTCAAACAAATGATTTTTTAGATCAAAATGATCTGTGTATGAACTGAAATTATCTACAGAAATAACACCGAGTACTCAAACATGTTGCATGATAATTGGAATATATTATATGACAGTATATACTGCATATAGGCTAGTTAGCAGAAAGCGGAATTTCAAACATGTCTTTTTTTAAAAAAAAAATGAAAGAAACGTTATGCAACAGGATTACATATTATTATATATTTTTTTATATTAGCATAGTTAAAAATAATGCATTTACTATAAGGGCAACATTTTATAAACTTGGAAAAGCCTGATTTCACTTTTCCGACTTTATTCTTGCGAGATCTCGGAAGTTTCTTGCAGTAACTATCGCAAGAGTTTTTCAATCGATGTTTACCATCAGAAACTTTTCAATGTAATTTTTCGATGTAAAGGTAGTAATACTACTAATGTAAAGTATGGCTACCATTCCATTGGAAAATTTTAACTGAAAAACTCCATCAAAAAGTTTCTGTATGTAAATATCATTCGAAGAAAATCTCGCGATATTTACCATGAGAATTTTCCTTGAGCTTGCAGGAATAAACTCGGAAAAGCAAAATTGGGCCTTTCCGAGTTTATTAAATTTCGCCCAAGAATTTAATAAGCAATTTTACAGAAGTGATTATCAGTCTTACTCTACACTTTTACTGTACAATTATAAAGTGGGATTATGCTTATGACCATGGAAAGGGTCCTCCAATGAATTCTCGTGGAACTAGCAGGGAGCAATTTATGCAGTCTTTCCCAATTGGGAACAAACATTTATTTTGCTGCTACATTAAGTTTAATGAGTGACACAAACCCATTGACATTAATTATCTGACAATCATATAGGTTTTACTTACATTTTTAACACTGGCAAATCACGCATATGTACTATAGTTTCCTCATAACCACAAATGCACAAGCGGCTAAACTACAACCAGATGGCACAAGATGTTGGCAGGGTTGCCCAAAATTATTTGATAATTGGTCATAGCATTTAGGGTTTATATTCTGTTCTGTTGAACCAGTGGAACACAAGAAGAGTTATTATCATTTAGTAGCTAAAATTTCAATTCATAATACCATATACTCTAGTTCAGATTCAGATATGTGCATGGAACAGTTCACATTAGAAGTGGTGGGTTAAATTGATTCAATCCATGGCTTTGAAATTGTATAAGTTTTCCTAATAAAATTTCTATCTGTTGCCTTGTAATATTTTTCTCATGTCTAGGGAATGAAATTATTATATATTGTCTCCCTCTTTGTTTTATCAATTATTTTTTATTTTAAAACAACAGTGATAAAAGTCACATATTTTAACCAACCTATTGCAGAACAAGCTCAAATGTCTTAATTAAATGCATTCAGAACAAATATATATATATATATATATATATATATATATAGCTCATATGGGTTTCTTCCTTCTTCCTCCCAGGATCATACCTTCCCTCTGTCTCTGCTTCAGGCCTGACCAAGCATTAGTTATCGCTCACTCTACTTTAATGGTTCTTTAACCTATAACATGTTTCTCTGACTTGACCTGGAGTGGACCAGGGGATCTTTACCTACTAATGCTCCTTCTTGGTACTCAAAGCGGTTACACTAAGGACAAGTCTAGTTAAGCCCTTTAAGTTGGACACTATACCATTTAGGGGGTTATTCACTAAAGTCCGAATTGTTGCGTACAGGTGCGAATTCGCCAGATAAAGATAGTCGCAATAGGCTGCTACTGTCAAAGTCGCGTCTTTATAATGAGAAAATTGTCACAGTTGCGACTTTATTATGGGAAAATTGTCGCAATCTTACCTTTAAAAAATTTTTCGGGATTTTACAATGGGGAAATTGTAGCAGAATTACTACGGGAATCTGCTGTTTGCGAATTTGACAGTCAAATTTGCACCTTAGTGAGTAACCCTACTTAGACTCATAGGATGGCTCTAGTGTGTTTCCTTTTTCTCTCAAACAGACTCCCACTCCCTTTAATGCACATGTATATTACTTTGTCCCATATTCATCACCCCACTCACACTTTGGTTGAGCCTCAATAAACATGAAGAGATGGGGCTATAAACAGCCTTAGAATATAAGCAACCACACACTTGTAGAAAAGTATTACAAGGCTTTTTAAAAGGAATGCAAGACTTTTCTATTTCACATTCCCCTTTTCCTTAAAATACTTAACATTCACCTAAGCATTGAGCTAAGTTTCCTTTGGTAAATTTTGGACAATTACATTTAAAGAGAACTCTCAGTAACTTTCATGTTAAGTGCAGATCATTCCATTAGCATATCATTTAGCCCCTATTATCAACTGTAAACATAATGGGAAAGGCTTTTACAGTACTTGTTTAGATGTCTGTGCAATCTGACTAAAAGCAGACTAATAAATCTTTCTTTGAACTTTATAAAGGGAAAGTACACTGCATTATGAGAATGTCAACTATAAGAATGAAGACAAGAAGAAATATATGCCATTCATTCCACGGTATCACGAAGTAATCGTATTACAGGAAGAAAAAAAGGTAAAGTCAATTTGGATGCACATAGTACTTAAATAAAATCATTTACTGCGAGAGTAAAAACCAAGAATTCAAAATCCTTATAAGAAGTATGGAGGAAAATTACTGTGACTCACAATGTATTAATACAAAAAGAAAAATAGTTTCCAAAAAGGAAGTAAAAAAAAGATCAGATCCCAGTTTATCAAAAACAGGGTTTTCCTCTAGTGAAATTCCCAGCTAAACAAAGCTGTAAAACAAACTGCGCAAACAATAAAGAATAATAATAATAAAATAATAAATCCAAAAAAATTATTTATGTGTTCAATTGTGTAATAGACAAGTCTCTTCAGAATGCTGCCTCTTCAAAATCCAGTGCAGAACTTGATGAAAAAACGTAAAATGAAAAATGTTAAAAGCGTAGCCTTGGCTACCTGAAGAAAGGGGTGCAAACAAAAACACTGTATAGTACATTAAACGTTAATATCCTAATAGATAGACCCAAACGTCCACTCAAATAATCGAGATTTTTCAAAAGCGTGTCAATCCCAAGTGTTAGACCAATGGAATAGTGAATAACCCAATTGTGCTGTATCCTCCACCTTACAAACAATGTCCTTACCAGAGCACTGATCTTTCAATCATTTAGATAATATGAGATGTATTTGCCACAAACAGATTTATCCCAGGACATTCCAAACAAATTCCACAAAGATGGTAACATCCAAGGTTCTCCAAATCCATCTCACACCATTGTATGACGATCCAAAAACATAAAAAGCGCTCATAGAGTAAAATCAGCGATACTTTTATTCTTAAAAAACGGTCAAATTATACTCACATAAGCATATCTTTTTACAGGCATGTAATCCAAATGACAAAGATGGTAACAGTCCAACGCGTTTCGTTGCTTGCCGCAACTTCATCAGGGACCAAACAGTGAGACATAGATCAGCACTCTAGAATAACTAAGTATTAATGCTGATAGACTAATATGATTGTTTTAAAAGTGAGTAAGGGAACAGTTATTGCTTGTCTCCTTTTGGTCAAGACCAGACATTATTTGGGGCATATTTACTAAAGTCAAAAACCTCAGTATCGCCATTTTCTAAGTTATCACCGTTATTTTGACAAATTTGGGTTATTTCGCTGTTAGCTGTTTATCACGGTGCGATGTTTATGTTATGGTGGCAATGTAAGTGGTAAATTTAATGATATCGATATTGCTTAACACTATATGGCATTCATGAATTTAACTGTAAATTTAAATGTAAAAGTTAACTTTTCAATATCATTATCTGTATGTATATCGATAACGTTATCTATGCCATCTCAACAAACATAACTTAGGAACTAAAATCACACTTGGTGCCCAATGAAAACAATGAACACCAAGAGACTGGCAAAATGTAATGTAGCTGAAATTGACTGAAAAAAAACACCTACTTTAGTAAATGTCGTGATAAAATCATTGGAACAACTATCCATGGTATCGATATCGTTATATTTTGACGATATTGATATTCAGCGATAACAAGTGCCAGAAACATAAAAAAGGGGTTTAGTAACTAGGAGAAGAGATCGATATCGGTTAAAAAACAAAAACAATTTTTTTAACTTTTCAATCTCAAAACAAAAAAACGTTCGACTTTAGTAAATATGTCCCATTAATATTATCTCTAGCACAGAGGGAAAATAAATACAGGATCCTTACTAGGAAAGCATCTTGTAATGGTTTTTACTTTTACTTATATATTTAACACTGGCAAATCATGCATATGTACTTTCCTTATAACCACAAAAAGCACACAATGTTGGCAGGGCTGCCCTTTGATGATTGGTGATGACATGTAAAGATCATAGCTGCAATTGTTAGTTACAAAAGGCAGGAAGTTTGACTGATAAGGTTGCACACAACTGACTAAGGATTTTCTGATTTTTGACAACATTATTATTATGAAAGGATCACAAACACCAGAGAAAAGTTGCTGTTTAGATATTAGGTATTGCAGTTATTCTTCTGCAGTAGCGGTAAAAATCTCCTCTTGATTTGTATTGCTTTTGTGTTCTCTCTTTCATTTATAAATCTGGCTTATTGGGGCACTATTTAAAGTTCCATTTAAACAATGGGGCGAAGTGCTGGGGCTTATTTACTTAACAGATAAAATACGGCTACAAGGAGAAAAAGCGACAAAAATGAATAAAAATCAAGAATACAGATTCAAAGAGAACAATTTTAAATAGGTTCAGGAATAAATGCCAAATGTAACTTTTAATAAAAAACATAAAATTTATATTGTCACAACTAACATCACATTTTAGACCAGCAGTTCTCAACCTGTGGGTCGCGACCCCTTTGGGCAGGGGTCTGCAACCCATGGCTCTCGAGCCAGATGTGGCACTTTTGATGGCTGCATCTGGCTCTTTGACTGTAACGAATGGTGCTCACATGCAAGCATCACTTGTTACAGTCTGACGCCTAATTGCTAGCAAGCGCTGTGGAGACAAAGCTCTCTTAGTGCTTCCAGGTTGCTAGCCAATCCGGAGCCGCTGACGTCACTGCGTTTCCGGGTTGCTAACCAATCCGGAGCTGCTGACATCACATATGATGTCAGCAGCTCCAGATTCAAAAGGGCTGAGCAGAGCCGCACATATATGGCTCTCTCAGCAATAAAGGTTGCCGATTCCTGCCTTTGGGGGTCGAACGACGCTCTCAGAGGAGTCGCGAACACACTGTGAAGCCGGAAGAGACCGCAAGTCCCTTTATATAAGGGTTCCTTCATAGTAACGTCGGTCTAAACATCATCACGTGACACGCATACATGATGACTTTCGCCCGAACGTCATCACGTGACACACGATGCGATGACGTCTGGCTCAGATATCATTGCGTGATGTCAGTAGCCAGGGGTCGCGGTCTCAACAAGGTTGAGAATCGCTATTTTAGACATCAGTTCATCACTAAGCACTAATTTCAGTCAACATCTTAAATGATATTTTAAATGTCATCATGTATTAACAATACATAGCCAGGCCACGTCGTATTCAACTTTACTAAGCCCAATTTCCTCATTTACAGCTTCACATAGAAATATGATAAAATAGTTTTTCTCCTGTTTCTCCTTAGAGTAAAATAAATCAGATAAAAGTAGCAGTGTCGTATCCCCTTACAAAGAACTGACTGTAAACCAGTATGTAAAACAATATGATGAAAAGTCATTGAAAGAGAACCTTGGATACGCTAGAAGTTTTGTTTAAAGTTTTACACGCGCAAAATCTGACAAACCTTGTAACATGTACAGAGCAGACATTTTACATGGACAAGATCTGACGTTCTGTGAAAAAATGTTGTGTACGCAAGAGCTGACAATCTAAAGGGGAAGATGAATGTTTGAGAGATGGCAGTTCAATAAGAAAGTTGTATGCTTGTGATCTGACAAGTTCTGGCTAAGTAGAAAATGTCATGCCTGACATCTGACACTGTATAGCAGAAGAACAATACATTAATCAAGAACTCACAACTGAAGTTGAAAATCTAGCTGTTTTTATAAGAGTAGGTCTATATTGGCAATGTAATACAAAAGACAAACAACTTCTTCACACACAGTGTGCAATGTGATTAAAGCTAAATCAACTGGGGGTGCTTTTCAGATCCTTTCTCCCTAACTCATGTGAAGTATGGTTGGTTGGTTGTGCACTAATGTAGGGGTCTTTAATGCATTGTGATCAGGTCTATGGAAAAGTAAGAGAGGGAGTGTAAGTGCCGTTTAGACTCCTGACATAAAAACCCTGGGAATACTAGAGACTAACAGGGTTAAACTGTCAGTAGTTTCCTTAAACTGGAATTTGGGCCCAGGGTTTAGGAGTGGCTGAAGAGTTTTGGGTGGGAAGGCCACTCCTACACTCCATCTCTGGTTTTGTCTAAATTAGAGCACCTGTGCAAGCTTTAAAAGAAGCACAATTTAGCTAGGAAGGGGAGTTTCTCTGTCAGTGTGTGTTTAGCTGTGCTGAGGTGTGGTTCATGAAAAGACCACTGGGACTCTGTGGAGTGAGATTTGTGGACTAAGAGGTTCATGTTTGTGAGCAAAGATTGGAAAACTGATGTTATTCATTTCATGTTATTTTTGTCAAGTCAGGCTGAATTTCTGTTTCATTTCTGGACTTTCTGTAAATAAACACTATTTCTTAAGAGAGAAACTGGTTGGAAATTTGTTTATTGGAAAAAAACTACCGCAGCAAGTGAGTGAAATCCCTACAGCATCTAAACATCAAACTTTTCCATGGGGTGGTGTGTTGTGTATTACCATAGTCCTTTGGGAGTCTAAATAGTGTGAAATGGCTTCAGCACAAACAGCATGGATTAGCACTCCTTATATTATTATTAACAAACAATTTTTTAGGAAGCAGGGAGTAGCATTCAGCTAAGGCTGTAGTAAAGAAACAAACTCCCTGCGTCTTTTCTGCTCTGATGCCCAACTTTAATCTCAAGTTAGGTTGGGCGGGGCTAAAAAGGTTGACTGACATTAAAGTTCCTCCAATCAAATCCCTTAAATCATGATCTAGCAGGGATCTGATTGGAGTAGCTATAATGTCAATCATCATTTAGCTCCACCCAACCAGAGTTGAGATTCAAGTCAGGCATTGGAGCAGATAGTCGCTTCTTTTACTACAGACTTTTAGCATACAGCTAAGACATCTCCCTGCTTTCCTCTTAGTATTTCTGATTGATAGTGAATGTCTTGATATGATTGTAGGACACAGTTTAATATACAGTAGTAGAACTGGTGCATTGTTGTTGTACATAAACCTTTCATTGCTAAAAAACAAAGGCTAAAGTTGAATAAAATAGACATTGCCAGGTGAACATTCTCTGATGGATAAAGATTTGTTTGTATTGGATGATTCCACCATAAATCAGACATTAAATCAGGTCTGACGATGACCCACATGATTGTTTGTAGGTAGTTACCTTCAGGTTGTTTACCACTGGTCCAGTAAGTTGCCTGTGCATTTTCAACCACTGTCATAAATATCAGCCAAACTTGGCTTCCCTGTGTGTAAGGTTATTTGTTGTTAGTATGGTCATTTGGCACCTGTCTTGAAAAGATCAGTGTGTGTTTACATAGCCCAAACACATTTGGTACAGTTTTTCATATTGTTTGGCATTTTAATCAAGAGTTTTCAGAAAAGAAATGAAGCTGTAACATATTCCATCCCTTCAACAGTATTTCTATGAGCATTTTGATCTCTCTTCTCTCGTCTCAGTTTGCCTTTGTTTTCCATTGCTTAGATTTTTTTTATTTTGTTAGAATTTAGAATCTGGGAATTAACTCATTCAACAAAAGCTTTTATAACCGAACACTTTGTTGATTACTTACAAAATGAATGTATGCGTATGCTATATGAATCGTTACATTGTACTGTACAGTATTCCTTTACAGATAAAAATGTATTTATCCTTGAAAAGGCCACTAGGTGACAGCAGGTGTCTAGCACAGGATTTCAAATGAAATCTCAAGTTTGTTTTATAAATGATGAAACCACGAGGTCACAGACAAAACACGTTTTATATTGTACTTGAAAGCTGACCACAGTAAGTTGATTTTAGTTAAATAAAACAACCTTCTTTTGAGAAAATGTTTTTGTGATGTAATGACCAGTATTCTGTCAAAGCCCAGACTAATACATTTATAGATCAGTTTGATAATCTTGTATGAGGATTTGACGTTAGCCAAGAGATATCAGAATCCTAAAAGAAACCCAAAGAAAATATTCACATTTGTTTAAAATGGCATTCATTTGCTGTTAGATATTATATTGCCAGTTACAGAATACAGAAAATCTGACTCTCAAACGTCAGCAGCCAGCAACATGGATTTTAAATCAATTTAGGTTAAAGGAAAATGATTAAGCTACAATTATTGAATATTTTAATGCTCCATCCCACTCTCTGCACGATCATTGCTCCCATAAGACTCTTTAGACTCGAGATTCTGAATTTTGTATTTTTAATGCTGTTAAAAGCACAGAGCTTTGCTTCTGAATCCGGCCCATTGCTTTTAATAGGAATTGCTGGTGTGCAGCCACACTTCAAATTCACTGAAGCCTCTGGAGTGTGTCTGCATGCTGGCTATTCTGTTAAAATTAATGGGGCCAGGTACAGCAATCAGAAATGGTATTGTGGCTTTAGCCTTAGGAATGTGTGTATGTGTATATATACTGCCTAGCAATCGCAATGTTGTCCCATCCTTCCAGTGCTTAACAATCTTTCTTATAGCTTGGGTACAATTGCAAACCTTTTCAGATCCTTAACTGTTTTGCCAAATTTTTATAATAAAAATATGCCATTGTCTACCTGATCTGGGTTTGCCCTGTGTTATTACAAATGTCTCCGGCACTCCATTAGTAAAAACAACTTCTTTATTAAATAATCTTTAAAAGGAGGTCATTGTATAGATATTTAAAAGCGAGTGGATCAGCCACTTACGCGTTTTGTGCGTCAGCGCTTAATCATAGTGTGCGGCTGCTCATAAATCACAAACATTTATAGTTTGCTTAATCACAACGGTATCTCAATGGTAGGAAACAGAGGGTGGTTATAAATGGTACATACTCACACTGGGTTACTGT